>JAQMYF010000007.1:15579164-15595286 GCA_030014195.1 Neosilurus mollespiculum
TCTTCATTCATCCACTTCCTCTTCAACACTCCTCTTCATCATTACTCCTCTTCATCACCACTCATACTCTTCATTCAATAGCTTCAACACTCCTCTTCAATCAGCCTAGAACAAGAATCTGAGGCTTCAAAAGATAGAGGTTCACTGGACAGGTGAAAAAGATCAGGCAATATTTGAAATAGCCTTTGTTCGTTAAAACCAGCCTACTAAGTCTCACTGAGGCACCCAGCAATACAGTGATTTTCCTTCTTTCCAGTAAATCCTATTCCTATTTTCTTTAAAGCCTATATTCTTGTTGTATGAGCTAAATGTTCTAATTTAATTTAGTGTCAGTTTCTAATTAGGGCGGAACGGTGGAGTAGTGGGTAGCACGTCCCCCTCACAGTAAGAAGGTCCTGTGTTCAAGTTCCAGGATTGGGCTTTTCAGTGTGGAGTTTGCATGCTCTCCCCATGATAATTAGGAAAACAATATACTGCACTAAGTTAACTTTTATGTAGAACTTAACAGCAAAGAATGAGTAGTTAAACAACCACAAAGATAATTAATAATTATGTTAATAAATAAATATATTAATGTAATTAATAATAATTATAACAGAAACAATAATAATATTAATATTCCCCCTTTTTGTACATGCTAAATATTAAGTATGAGTCTCTGTTTTTAAAATTTGGCTGATTTCATCTGCTTTCTTTTCTGATGCTTCCATTTACATTCATGCTGCCACATGTAAACGAGCTCAAGTGAGCACAACATCCCCCTACAGATAAGCTTTTCTGTGAAATTGGATCATATATTATTTTGGACTGTAGTTCAAAAGATAATAATAATAATAATAATAATAATAATAATAATAATAATAATAATAATAATATTTGCCTGGTTATCTTAAATGTCTTTATTCGTCATTCACTTGCTGAACCACTTAATCTTACTAGGGTTGCGGTAAGGCTGGAGCCTATCTCAGCCAACTTTGGTACATCCTGAAAAGACCGAGTACATCCTGAACAGCTCACCACTCCATCTCAAGGCCAACATACACAAAACTCACTTGGGGCAATTTGGAGCAGTCAGTTAGCCCAGTTTGTCTTTGGACTGTGGGAGGAAACTGCAGTACCCAGAGAAAACCCAACCGGTCACAGAGAGAACATGCAAACTCTACACAAAAATGGCCTTGAACCAAGGACCTTCTTGCAGTGTGGTGGACGTGCTAACCAATATGCTACTGCTCCGCCTTCCACAAGCAGTATTTATAATAAAAACAAAGATGACATCAAATTTGTGTCAGTATTTTACACAGAAGTCATTAACTGTACACGATACTGTAAGCTTTGCTGTAAACACACTTTACAGCTGACTGGTGTTTGCTGGTCTGCACATATTAGTAGGAATATATACAGTATATATATATATATATATATATGTGTGTGTGTGTGTGTGTGTGTGTGTGTGTGTGTGTGATTAAATGTGTGCTTGGGTTAATGAAGTGGAGAAAAGGAGAATACAGAAATAAAAAAAAAGGGCCAATAGTTTTAAAATAAACAGCTCATGTTAAATATTTTATTTACAGTTTATTACTTTTAAAATGCTTTAAATCAATTCATAAAGTCTTACACTGAAATAAAATAATAATAATGAGATAAAAGCAAAAAAAGCTTTTAATGATTTCACAGGTTTATATATATATATATATATATATTCTTACTGGGTTTTTAATGTTCTCATTTATATTAAAACTGCCAATCTATACTTCTAAACACGACAGTTAAATATTACCAATATATATATATATATAATTTATTGTCTCATTTTTTTGTTTATTTGTTTTAATAATGAAATAAAATATAACTGTGACCTTCGCCCTATGCAAATACGTTTCCATGGAAACTCTCACGTAGGCCGGAAGAGGAAGTTGGATTCGTCTGAGTGTAAAGTTTGTTTCTTCAAAACAACCATAACAAACTGTACTCGTCTAACAATAAGAAACTGTTTTGGCGTTATGGGGACAACAGCCACTAAATTACCGAAGGATCAGCTGTCGGAGTATCAGGTAAACATTATATTTGTATTCTTTGGTTCATGGGTGTGTTAGAAAGCTAGCTATGTTAACTGTTGACATCTTAGTACATCGCAAAACGGTCCCTGTCGGAATCAGGTTAGGAACTGTTTATATTCTCGTATTAAAAAAGTTCATATTTGTTTTATGACATCATTTCCCCCATAAATCCATACCGAGAAAACTGCTTTTTGATACAAACACAGCGGTCCCTGTCCTGGGAGATTTGATACCGTTAAGCTAACTGTTGTTTTGTGTGTTTAGGAGCTCACATTTCTCACTAAACAAGAAATCCTGTTGTAAGTAAACCAAACACACTGTAAATGCATTCATATACATGGATTCCTTCAAATACTGTCTCATTCTGAGCTTTGACCTTCCTTTAGAAATGCTGGGAAATAAATATGCTTCACTTTGATAACATAAGAACTTTGGTTTATAGTAATATTACCCAACACAACATTAATCATCAACAGCCAGACTCTCACAACTCATATCTTCACTACAACAGAGTACAGTTACATTTTTACTGTTTGTCTGATAATAATCTGTTGTGTAGGGCACATAAAAGATTCACTGAACTCCTGGATAAAAATGATAGGCAACAGCTGAGTTCTCGGATATCCAGGGATAAAATTTGTGATTTGCCTGAGCTCAAGGTGAGTAAGAACAAAATTAATGTGTGTTTCAGGTGATATTGCACTAGATTTGAGTCATCAGTATGGGCCTGATGATAAACTGAGTCAGGATTAGTGCAGAAACAACATGTACAGGATTGAACACCACCTACTGAAAATACCCACTGCAGTATCTGAAATTTTAGTTATCAGACCTTCACAATCCGGCTTCAACAATAACTGATATTCACCACTTTAATTGTTTCACAACCCCTACATGTCAGGTGATATCCAGTTGTCTTCAGTAATGTAATCATATGGAACCTCCCATTATTTGTTAAATGTACTAAATTATTTGAATGACTTTCCTGCTCTTTGTATGTAATCTCTACCCAACATCACTGGATATTTCTGTGCAATACTTTACCTATCATCTAGTCCAATCCCTTTCGACAAAGGATCTGCCACGTCTTCTCCACTTCAGAGTTGAAGGATGGGAGCTTAAGCTTTGAAGACTTCTTGGACCTCTTGAGTGCCTTCAGCGATTCAGCAACGCTTGAAATCAAATCACACTATGCTTTCCGAATATTTGGTAAATTCTTTTTGTCTTTTTACTAAATGTGTTTTCAGTTTTTTATAACTGTTTTTTCCCCCTCTCACTGTGACGAAAAAGGCCAACTACACTTATTGGCCACTTTATTAGGAATGCCAGCACAGGAAAGGCATGGGAACAATCTCTGCTCTGTGGCTAACTATAGCTGGGTCAGAAAAGCTGGTTTGAGTATTTCTGAATTGGCTCTATGGTAAAAAAGAAAATCACATTATCTCCATTCTGATGTTTGATTTGAATTTTAACCTGAGCTCTTGGTCTGTATCTGCAAGAAAATTATAAATTGTACTGCTGCCAAATGAGGGCTAAGAGGGGTTGTTTCTCATAATGTGACCAGTGAGTGTATAATGATATTCAATACTTTTATTTCCTCTTCTTTTGATGATTTACCAACCATGCATGTTACTAAACATTAAGCCCAAAAGTCAGCTGAATTCCAGTTAAACAATAGCAATACAACAGTTTCATATGAGTGAATGAAATATGAAGAATTGACTGACAATTATTTTATCATCTCAGACTTTGACGATGATGGCACACTTGATCATGGAGATCTTGAGAAGTTGGTGAACCATCTGACTGGGGAGTCTGCAGACACAAGACTCACATCTGAGGAAATGAGTCAGCTCATAAACAATGTGAATATGCACTGCACACACAACAACCGTTACCATTATTACAGTTAGACATTTTGTTCTTTTGCTTCTGTAAGAGACCTGAAGAAGGTGTCTGTTCATTTTTCCATACACAGATTCTTGAGGAATCGGACATTGATAAAGATGGGACTGTAAACCTCTCTGAATTTCAGCATGTTATTTCCAGGTCTCCGGATTTTGTTAGGTAAGAAACCTAATTTTACTGTGTAAACTGTCATTTACCTGCAGGTACTTTCATGTTTGCTGTGCCATTAAGTAACTAAATATTGTACTTTCCAGTTCATTCAAGATTGTGCTGTGAAGATTATTGAGAACCAGAACCCTTTTTAAACATCAACCTCCTTTTACCACGCAGACACTTTGCTCTTCACCCAGCAGTACTATTGTAACACATGTGATTGTTTTTTTTTCCCATCTGCATTTCATTTGCTTTTGTAATTTTAAAGATTTTCAATTTCTGTGTTTAAATTTTATTTCTCATGTTTGTTTGGACATGTATTTGTATATTTGATAAATGCTTATCCTTTATTTCTGGGTTCTTGAGTGCACAAACAAAGAATGTTCCTTAAACAGGAGATATAGTCCTGTACTATATGTGTGGGTCATGATGGTACACGGCCCTTTGGAACTGCTGCCACAAACGTGTTCCATAATCCACAGATAACATCCTCCACACACATTCCACCAACTGAAAAAAACTCCACAATTTTTGGTTCATCTGAACTGCATCTTGAACCATGACCCAGCTGGCCATACAGACCTGTCTCAGAAGGAAAACAGGAGCTCATCAGATCAGTCCACTGTATTTATTATTATTATTATTATTATTATTATTCCACAAAGGAGAACATAAAATGGCTTACCCCATCCCCAGGTGTAAAGATCACCAGTGCCTGAAGAAATAAATACATGAATATAAAACCAACACATTCAGATTCAATAAAATATAAAGACCAGATTAATAGACATTTCAGGATCTTACATGTGATGGCGGCTGTATGACGGGATCCACAGCTGACCTTGTTAATTTCAGATGCTTCTGATACGTCCACCAGAGCTGGGAACGCCTGAATCGAGATGAACACACTACTGGTGCCCTCATCCTCCTTATGGTTTCTCTTCTGCTTCTCTTTCTCTGTACACAAACAGGTATAGTGTACATCAAAAAGAGAAGCATACAGACAACGAGAGAAGAGTTTTAAGTCTGACTCACCAATGTTTTCTTCTCTCTGACTCTCCTCTCTGAGGCCTTTAGATGGCAGGCCAATCTGGCCACTCTCATTCCAGCCCCACACATACAGATCTCCTCCAGCTGTGCACATTAAAACATCTGGTTAAATACCCCACCCTTGCACAGTGCAGCTTCCGTGGGGACACCGAGGCGTTCCCAGACCAGCCGAGAGACATCTTGTTCTTTTGGTCACTACCCAAAGCTCGTGACCATAGGTAAGGGTAGGAATGTAAATCGATTGGTAAATTGAGAGCTTTGCCTGATGGATCAGCTCAGCGGAAATGAGGAATTGGGAATGAGGTCCTGCTCCAAGTGGAGGAGTTCAGGTATCTTGGGGTCTTTGTCTGCTGAATCCAAATCAGGGCAAAATTGATGCGTTTGGTTTGCTATTTGTTTTGGTACATATTTGAACAAAAAGTTAAAATCACAGGCAGGGGCCATACAGGACAGAAAATATGCATCTAAAACTTTTTATTGTTCCGTAACACTGTGAAAGGAAAAAAAAGGGAGGCAAACCACTGCCAATTATACACAAAAATCACATCATGTTTGCACAGATGGCACAAAAAAAATTATGAGAATTATAACTAGGTAACATACACCACACATGATTGGTGTGATCTGATTGGTTTGTTAATGATCTGGGGGATAATTAATTATGCACCAAAGGTGAGATGGATATCACTAAATATGACTATTAGGACTGTTCAATCCAGTGATATCCACTGAGCCTGAGGTGAAGAATTGTCTATTTTGGGGTGGAGTATGGCCCAAGTAACACCCCATTAGGTTTTGGTGGTGATCCTGATTAAATTCAGGATCCAGGAATTGTAAAAAGATTGTTTTATATTAATATGGGAGTTAAAGTGTGGTGTTACAGATTACCTACAGAGTACCCAGAGTAGGTGCTGAACACTTTGTTATTTTTTGGCTTGGCACTGTCCGAGTGCCCCTTTAGGGTTTTTTTTATTTTTTATAGCAGTGTTAAGCACCATACTTGAAAATATAGCAATACATCAACCTGACTGTCCAAACAAATCACAAACTCTATCCGCTTTGCTCAGAAACATTGTTGTTAATTTCAACAGGAACTTTACTGACGTTTTACTCCTGTGTTCTAACATGGTCTTCCAAAAATAAAAGCCTTTTTAAAGTTTCTCTGACAGAGGATATTTTATTTGAGGTGATGAGCACACACACAAGCACATGCTTTCCACAAAGGTATAGGTGTAGTATACCTGTCAGTGTTAAATGTGTATCTCTTTTATTTAATATTCATTAAAGAGTACACCGTTCTTATGAAACATTATGAATAATTAGGTAGATATGGTATTGCTGAATTTGAAGGAGGAAGTTATAATCTTACCACTGGTGCATGCTGAGTGCCAGCCTCCTGCAGCGACAGATTTCATGGGGACTCCCCACAGAGCCTCTACTGCTCGAGGCTCATCTTCAGACACCAGAGTACCGTGACCCAGCTGACCATGACTGCCAAACAACAAGACAAAGCATGACAACATTATCATCAATTTATCCATTTAACAGTGTTCTTTAAAGGGTCATAGTGCAAAAAAAGACAAGAATACAGAGGCTATATACACACAGGAATAAGAACTGTATGAATAAGTGTGTAGGTAATATAAGTATTCAAAAGCTAAAAGGCAAGCAACACTGAATAAATAAGAAACCGAACAGGGGTGAGCATGCTGCTGTTAGAGAAAAGAATGTCAGGATGGGATGTTTTGTTCCTCTAACACTGCATCAAATTGGATAGAATTATCTTCATTAAAGTTTTAATCATTAATAGTTATGTTTAATATTGTAGAAAGCTCATGAGGAAATTTTATTTTATTTAACATTTACATCAGAGGTGCTATCAACAGTTTCTCCCTCACCAGCCTCGAATACAATAAAAAAAATAAATAAATAATAATAATAAAAGACGTGAAAATTGGAAATCGATTTTAATCCCTTCCTTCTGAATACTGACTCTCACCTGCCATGTCCCCAGGTGTAAACAGTCCCTGAGGCTGTGAGTAGAACGGCATGTTCAGTGCCCAGTGCCAGGCTCACTGCCTGCAGATGAAGAGAGAGGGGTCGAAAAAATGGAGGCTTCGAGGCGATATATCCTCCTGGGACTAACGGCAACGGCAGAGCATTCCCTTTTCAATAAAATAAATACCACACTTAGATATTCGCTCTGTATTTACCATTGTACACAATACCATATTTCAATAAAAAATTTAATCTCAATCTAGTCCAGGTTTTCATGATTTCATAGCTAAAACATACCAGTAAAAAGAGTTGCTCAGTGATGATTAGCTCCAGCTTATAAGAAAAAAGTCAGTACAGAGAAGGGCTATTCCAGGCATTATAGCAGTGTTTTCCACACATAAGTGATACTTTGGTTAAGGGAATAATGGAAACTGCCCAGGTGCAGTACTGTGCAAAGGTTGCATGCACCTTTTTTTTCTTTTTTAAGCATGAACTTAAACAACTTGGAAAATTAAATGAGGTAGAATTTTTTGTACATCAATAAAAAAGCAGTAGGGGATTTCCACCATGACGGGTGTTACATTAGTAAGGTGTCTGAGACATTTCAAACAGTCTCTCAGTAAACGTTCAAGCCATAAGTCCCTAATCTTGTGTATGGGCATAGTTAAGGTCATAGTTATGGGCATAGTTAAGATGTTTCGTTTTTTTATGAAAACAAAAATATAAGTGTGACGGACATTACAAAAAATAAAGACACATGAAAATTTCATCAAACTTTATTTGAAAATTCTCTGAAAACTAACAACAATACATGATTGTGAACTCAAGTTATATTGGGGGGGGGGGGGTAGGCTTGCTAATACACTAACTGAGGACAGAGGTGAGAAGGGGCCCAAGAGACCTGAAATGTGACTCATCACAGCAAAGCGGGTATTAAGTCGGTAATGATTTTGAGTTATTGGTACCATTCTGGAGCTGATATCCTAAGCTTTAAAATGATGCCAAATTTTCTAACATATGTTGTTAGTTTTGAAGTAACTAACCAAAACCTGCCAGGAATTTTCAGCCTTTTAAGCAACTCTGGAGAAAATCTAATTTAAAGTTCAACCAAGTATTTAATCATTTCCGACTTAATACCCACTTTTCTGTGATGGGTCACAAATATCTTCAAAGCATACATCACTGAATATCATCACATTACCCGTCTTTTCAGCGCTGTTCAGTTCTCCACTCCAAATAAGCGTTTTTCCATTTCTGTGCAAACTCCAACACTGGACGGTGTGACTAAAGCTGAGGGTTAAATAGTTCTCAGTGAGGACAGCATCCTCACATCCTTCACTCTCCAACACGAATGCACTGCTCTCTGCTCCATGTAAACACACACACCGGCACTCGCCTGCACAGTAAACATTAACCTCATGAGATAAACAGAATCTAGTAACTAGTAACAAAGCAGAACAGAATCATCTCACTGTGACAAAAAACAACGAACTGATTGTGGATTTCAGGAGATCCAAAACATCAGCGGCCCCTGTTTCCATCCAGGGCGTCAATGTTGAAATGGTGGAGGATTACAAATACCTTAGAGTTCATACTGACAGTAAAGAGGACTGGGTTAAGAACACTACCACACTTTACAAGAAGGGCCAGAGCCGTCTCTATTTTTTGAGGCAGCTAAGGTCATTTAACATCTGCCGGACACTGCTTGGGATGTTGTGGCCAGCGCTATCCTCTATGCTGTTGCATGCTGGGGACAGCAGGCTGAGGGTTGCAGACACAAACAGACTGAATAAACTGATCCGCAAGGCCCGTAACGTTGTGGGGATGGAGCTTGTGTGTGTGTGTGTGTGTGTGTGTGTATGTATATATATATATATATATATATAGATAGATAGATAGATAGATAAATATTTGTAATTTTTCTTTATATTGAGACATTATCTTTATCTTATTCTTTACTTGGAATGGAGCAGCCATGTGCACACAGTTTCCTCCGGGATAAATAAAGTATTCTGATTCTGATAAACTTGAGATGTGGTAGCACCATGAGAGAGCATTTCTCACAATGATGACTCAAGCTCTTACCATAACAGCCTAATATCTCATAAGATATTATAGTTTTTCCTCATTATTATGACTATATCTCATATATAAAAGATCCTATCACATGATTACGATTTTTAATCTCACAGTACATTACATGACTTATGATTTACTATTTCATGATAATTAACATATTTTCTCAAAGTTACATCTTAATAAGCCATAATTATGCAATATTCATTCATTCATTCATTCGCTGAGCCACGTAATGCTACTGGGTCAAGGGCCTATCTCAGCCGACTCTGGGTGAAGGCGTGGTACACCCTGAACAGGTTAAAGGACCATCGCAGGGCCAAAACACAACCAACCATGCACATTCACACCTGGGGCAATTTGGACCAGAGTAAAATGCATGTTTTTGGACTGTGGGAGGAAACCGGAGTACCCGGAGAAAACCCACGCAGGCACAAGGAGTACATGCAAACTCCATCTACAGACACACCGTTGCAAAGCCTGGGTCTCAAACCCCGGACCTAATAATCATGAGCCATTTGCTGAACCACTTAATCCTATCTCAGCCGACACTGGGCGAAGGCGGGGTACACCCTGAACAGCTCACCAAAACTCAACCCTGGACCTTCTGGCTGTGAGGTGCAATTATGAGAGTAGTTTATAATTATGAGACAGCTTCTCAGTATTATGAATTATTATTATTTATATGACTTTTTATTTTTGCACAAAATTTAGGACGAAATGATTGAATGATTAGGGAACATGGTGTTTGAAACGCAGACCCTCACCGGTTAGGTGGATGAAGGCACTTCGGCTCCAACTTGCAACAACTTTGTGTGTTTGGGATTGTAGTTTTGCCCTCAGAGCCCCAGCACACGTGCACAGCGAGTCCAGAGCCACCGGACTGAGCACTCTCATACCCTCCTCCTCATCTCCTATCTGTCCAAAACCATTAAAACCAAACCCAAACCAATTCATTGACCTAAAACTCCTTACAGGACCCGCACTATCACTTTCATTAACACACTAACACTCCACAGTGTGAGCTCAGCGTCTCTGTGGGTGAGTTATTTCAAAATAAAAGCCCTGAAGGAGTATTAGGGGTTAAAAATAAACATGATACAAATTGCACCAAAATATTCATTCGTCCACACGTCTTCTGTAACCGATTTGTCCTGGTTAGGTTCAGGAGCACAGGAGTGCGGCAGCTTTGGGACGCCGGTGGATATGACACCAATCCAAAACAAAATGTTCTGGGATGGGAGGAAACCAGAGACCCCAGAGGAACCTACATTCGTAAGAGAAGAACATGTAAAATGCTGCAGGAGATCAGGATCCAACTCTAGAAGTGTGAGAATGCAGCGCTACATACATCACCAGTGGGATATTAATAAAGGATACGGTTTTAAAAAAATACATTGCTTTGGAAAATGATTACTATGATGTGGATTAAACCATGTTTCTAATGACTGGATTACATTTAAATTCACATAGCTACTTTTTCAGATAACACCCCTCCCACCACCACTTTTTTGTTTGTTTGTTTGATTCTGGACGGGGTTATAAGAAAATCTGACATTTATTCTCATCACCTGTTTGCCATACCTCTTAATCCTACTAGGGTTGCGGGGAGGCCGACTCTCCGGAGTGTGGAAGGAAACCGGAGTACCCAGAGGAAACCCATACAAGCACAGGGAGAACAGGCAGACTCCACATAGAATCGCCCTCACCGGGCCTGGAAATCGAACCCGGGACCCTCTCGCTGTGAGGTGGACGTGCTAACCACTCCGACAAAAAGCGTGCAAAGTCTGCAACTCAATTATAGAAATGCTGTTGTAAATGTTTTATGCTGAGCTGCTTCAGTGAGTTTTTTTTTATTATGTTATAATAATTTAAAACATTATTTTTATGATTTAAGTTAGGTTTAAAAGAGAATCTTTTATAGGAATACAGAGGCAATAATTTCTCTTGCAGGATTAATACAGTATAGCAAAATCCAACGAGACAGAGAGAGAGAGAGAGAGAGAGACTCTGTGATAGTTGTGAAACTATTCTACTGTTTCCTGCTTCACACTTCCGTCTCTACGCAGCAACACAAAGCCACAACACAGCACCAGAAACACAACACATGAGAGCAGGGAGTCATGGTACACAGTCTGATCTTTAATACAGTGATTAGACATGAGGTCGACTCTCTCCTATTTAAAGCGTCTTTATATCCTGTACAGGAGCTCAGTGCCTTATAAATACTTTCCAGTTGAATCTTAAAAATTGTACCTGAACATTAATTAAATATGTGCTCTACTGAATGGAGATAAATAACAGAGAGATCAGGGATCCAGGATCATTCTGATTGTTAGTGTGTAAACTATGTTGTTCGGCACCGAGGTGAGGTCTGTTTTCCTCTCTTGTATGTGTTGCAGGCTGAAGTTGAGGAAACACTGAAGAGGATTCAGGCCCACAAAGGTGTTATAGGGATAATGGTTGTAAATGCTGAAGGTAACACCTGCTTGTTTTTAATCTTTATTTGTTTATTTGTTTGTTTGTTGAACCGGTTTCGTACAATAGTGAATGAGTTTATTTTGTTCTTACTGTATGAGTCATTTTCCTGTACGATACAGATGCACATCTGTACCTCAGTGTCGGGGCTCTTAAACAATTTACAACCAGAGACTGATTTCACTTCAATATTGTGCTTTCCCGTCATGGATGCTAAAGCCAATATTTGGTTGGGCTTGGTAGCCCTCCCCGAACTCCATGGCCGACTGGATTTATGTGGTAGCGCATGCGCGGCATGATTGTATGAAGGCTGGGAGAGCCACTTTGGTTGGGCTCGGTAGCTTCCATGCAGGAATAAATGGGCCTGGAGAGATTAACAAAACATGTACAAGCAGACTATATAGACTTGGATTAACTGCCCCTCAAAGCACTCCACTTCTCTTCGAGAACTTCCAGTAGAATTTATATTTGTTATTAGGAGGGTGGAACGGTGGCATAGTGGTTAGCACATCTGCCTCACACAAGAAGGTCCTGGGTTCGAGTCTTAGGCTCTGTATGGAGTTTGCATGTTCTCTCCACACCTGCATGGGCTTCCTCTGGGTTGTCCATTTTTATCAAACACTCCAAAGACTGAGTGTTTGTTATTTTGTTATTAGGCTTATTATTTATTTACAGTATTAATTTAAATACTTATTAGAGCCATAGAGTTTTTTAATAACTGAAAGAACACATTAGGTCCAAATGGACATTATTTTAGTAATTGAGGTAAAAAATAAATCAATACAATTCAACTGACCAATCCAAAATATAATGAACTATTATATAATAACTCAATCACACATAGACATAATTAATAATATTGGGTAAAGTTTTGCGCACAAACAAATGAATAAATATTACAGACTCTCTGGCTTGATTATTATTATACAACCCCACAGTGAGAACCACTGCTTTATTATTATGTTGTGTTCTTTTTGTAATCCAATACCTTTTAAGCTTTATACAGTGATTTACCCTTGAGCTGTCTGTAACCTATTCACACCATGGTGAAAGTTTAACTGTTGTACAGTAACATTAAAGATTTTCTTCAGCATTGTAATTTATCACTAAATTTTCTTCTTTAAAAACCTTTACAACACGTGACCAGAGTGGAATGTATCTGCAAATGCAATCAAAGCAAATTACTGTATATCACATTGACTCTGATGTTTTTCAGGTATTCCTATTAGAACGACATTGGACAATTCCACCACTGTGCAGTACGCAGGATTATTTCATCAGCTCGCTATGAAAGCCAGGAATACAGTCCGAGACATCGACCCCCAGAATGACCTGACTTTTCTACGTGTCAGATCCAAGAAACATGAGATCCTGGTGGCGCCTGGTAAAGCACTTTACATACCAAATATGGATTTTTATTGGAGTGTATTTTTTTATATAAATAATAATGACATATCCTGTCTAATAGTTTTCATTTTCATTTTCATTCACAGACAAAGAATATCTACTGATAGTGATCCAGAACCCTGGTGAATAGCAGGAGGAACAGAAGGGGCAAACATACACTTTATATTATACTTAATCATTTATCTTTTTATTGCTTCAGTGGGGTAATCTGTGTTCTGCACCTGAAATTGGATTTAAACAGCATTTTTATCATACACACAATTCTTACATAGACTTACTTACTAACATACTTTTTGCCATGCAAAAAGTAACACTTGTTTAATGAAATAAAATGCCTACTGCTAGTTACGCTCTTGATTTCATTTCAGTAATATATCTGGTATACTGCCCCACTACCTGGAGCTGTTGTGCTATGGATTCAGCTATAAATGTATACCTCTGAGTGGTATGGTGGTGTGGTTAGCATGTCTGCCTCACAGCAGGAATGTCCTAGGTTTGAGCCCCGGGCTCAGGTGTTTCTTTTTGGAGTTTGCATGTTCTCCCTGTGCTTGTGTGGGGTTTCCTCCAGGTACTCTGGTTTCCTCTCACAATCCAAAGACAATCACATCAGGCTAATTGACTGCTCCAAATTGCCCCTAGGTGTGGATGTGAGTGTGAATGGTTGTGTGTGTTGCCCTGCGATGGAAAGGTGATCTGTTATGGGTGCACCCTGAATTCACCCAATGATGGCTGAAGTAGGATCCAGCGTCCCTGCGAAAGGAATTAGCAGTTCAGCAAATGAGGTAGTAAGTGTATACTGCATCAGCTCCATCTTGTGGGCAGTATAGTGAAGTTAAAAAAAAGCCTTGGGTTTAAAAATTTAGCAATATCACAGAAAGAAGCTCCTGGATTCGAGTACCAGGCTCGGCGAGGGTGTTTGTGTCATGCAGTTGCATGTTCTCTCTGTGGGTTTCCTCTGGATACTCCAGTTTCCCCCCACAGTCAAATTTCAAATTTATTTGTCACATACAAAATCACACACATTACAACATGTAGTGAAATGCTTGTTACGACTGTCCTATATTTGAAGAAAAAATAAATAAATAAAACTATCAATATCAAGAAGAGAAAGAAGAAATCAATTACAATAACTATTTAAAGGACACCAATAGTTAAAAGTCGAATATAAATATAAAAATATTAAATATAAATGTAGTGACGATAAATAATGTGTATATATAAATAAAGTGTCGGGGCAGTATGCACACAAAGATGTCCAGTGATTGTGGTTATTGTGTGTACAGAGAGTGCAATTTGTGTGTGCAACAATCAGCTGAGGTAGAATGTAATGATCATGCGTAGGGTAGGCCAACAAAGTCCAGGTACTAGGCGTTCTGGTTAAGGGCCCGAATGGCCTGCGGGAATAAGCTCCTCCTCATTCGCTCAGTGTTTGCTTTCAAGGAACTGAAACGTTTCCCTGCCACAACAGAGAAGAGTCCATTGTTGCAGTCCAAAGACCGACTGGTCCAAATTGCCCCTAGGTGTGAGTGTGAATGGTGGTGTGTGTGTTGGCCCTGTAATGAACCTGTGAGCAGTCCAGGGTGTACACTGCCTTTATCCTGAGTTGGCTGAGATAGGCTCCACCCTCCCATGACCCTAATAGTATTAATGAATGAAACAATTAAGTGATTTAACCATTCTATTTTTGTATGTTGAAGTTCAGCAGAGAGTATGTTCTCCCTGTGCCTGTATGGGTTTCGTCTGGGTGCTCCTGGGAGAGACTCAGGATCTACTGCAACCCTGAACAGGATGAAGTGGTTACTGTAGATAATGGATTATGCTCTAAGCCTCTGATTCTCAAAGTGGGGTTCAGGAAACTTAAAAAGGGAGTCTATTGATTTTAATAGATTCAAGATTCATAAAGGCTCTGTGTCTTGAGTTCTTGTACAAATTTTGAATAATGCACCATATATTTAAATAGTTGGATTTATTTTACAGTTAAATATGTTTCTGTCTGCAGGAATGTAGTGTTAAATATACTTACTTATTCACCTGGACCCCAGAGTGGGGCATATGGCTACAACAAGCTCCCTCCACCTTACATGGTCTTGGGAGGGCAGATGCTTGTCCTCATGACAGATCTATCTTTTAAATTAAATATGAAAACATCTCTTTAGTATTAAATATGAAACCTGGTAAACATGGTAGTAGTATTATGGCACATGAAAGTGCCATATATTCAACCTGGCAGTGAATAAACTGAGAATAAATGCAGGTGGTGTCTTCTATGCCGAAAAAACTAAATATTTGTATCAGTGACTGAACCCATCACTCTCTGTATGGCAGTAAAGTGTGGGGTCCACTTACACGTCAGCTTCCACAAATGGGACAAACATCCGATTGAGACCCTTCTGCAAAATGATCACAGAAACACCATCAACAGCACACACAGGGGAGAAAGCTCTGCAGGTGGGATGTCCCAGGGTGGTAGCATCACAGAGGGTGTAGCATCTCACAGGGTCAATCAATAGGTAACCTACTCCCCCTCTCTGTGAAACTGTCATCGTGACAGAGAGACAGATAAAGTGACAGTGGTGCATGAAGTCTGGCCCCCTATAAGAGCATTACTAAGTGGTCTATCCCTCTACATGGGATTTCCTCACAATTGGAAGAAGCATGTAAAGCTCTGTGGGTGGGATGTCCCAGGGTGGTAGTGACCCCCTACTGAGAGACGTATGCACTCTGTGATGATGTCGCAGAAAGAGGTAAATCAGTAGTTGAAGATGTCGCAGAGTGTGAATGTCATGTGACACACATCAGTTCACAGCCTCACTAAGTGGTTTATTGCATTATCCCACAAAAAGGGCGACATTCTGGAAACATAGCTCCCCTGTCATAACGCTCTGCAGTAACAAGAGCAAAGTCACCAGTCCCCTCATCCTGAACGACTACCGCCCAGTGGCCCTCACCTCGGTAGTGATGAAGTGCTTCGAAAGGCTCGTCAGAGACTTCATCA
>JAQMYF010000007.1:15596994-15612051 GCA_030014195.1 Neosilurus mollespiculum
ATTTCACTACATATTGTACTGTGTATAATTTGTATGTGATGAATAAATTTGAATTTGAATTTGAATTTGAATTTTGAATTTGATCCAGCTGGTCCTGAGTCATTGCTCCAATACAATCCTAACACACACGAACACAGAAGACATTTGCAAGCCCAATTAGAATGAACCAAATTTCACACACACACACACAAAAAGAAACGGAATCTGACCTACTGGGGAAAAAAACAACTAAACTCCAGAGTAAATTTCAGTGTCTGGCCCTGAACAGACACACACACTACCCCAGGGCTCATCATCTACCCTCTGCTAGGATCTTAGAATCCTTTTATTTGTGTTGTGTGTTTGTGTAAATTGAATGTTTATTATATTAAAATTATAGACCAAACTGTGTTCATAACTACAGTTCCAAAGCTTAACCATACAAACATACATGACCCTGACATGTTCAATCTAATACAAATGCGCCTGTCGCGACCGTCGGCACAGAGGTGCGCTGTGATCCTGTGACGTCACACAGCGCTATTATCATATGTATCCATAAATATGGGCGTTTCGGCTCGATTCATTTATCTCTTTGGGAAGTGCAGAGCTTAGAATCATGGTAAAGTGCCAGATTTTTAACACAGCATAGACATGATTTCTCCAAGTGTCTTTATATCCTATACATGAGCTCACTGTCCTGTAAATGCTTTGGTGTGGGGATGTCCCATATGGATACATTACCTTTCAGTGCTCTCCCTTCTTTACTTCATGTCCCTCTGTCTCTCTATCTGTCTCTGTGCGTCTCTGTCACGATGGTGATGATGATGTCACAGAGATGGGCGGCAGGTTATCATCACCTACTGATTGACCCACACACTCAGTGAGGCTACACGCTCTGTGACATCATCACCCCCCACTCTGTCACAGAGGGGCACCACCACCCTGGGACACCCCACCCTCAGAGCTTCACACAGGGCTTGTAGTTTATAGTTGAATCTTTAAAATTGTACCTGAGCTTCTTTATATCCTGTACAGGAGCTCAGTGCCTTATAAATACTTTGTTTCCAGTTGAATCTTAAAAATTGTACCTGAACATGAATTAAATATGTGCTCTACTGAATGGAGATAAATAACAATAATAAGAGAGATCTGGGATCCAGGATCATTCTGATTATTAGTGTGTAAACTATGTTGTTCTGCACCGAGGTGAGGTCTGTTTTCCTCTCTTGTATGTGTTGCAGGCTGAAGTTGAGGAAACACTGAAAAGGATTCAGGCCCACAAAGGTGTTATAGGGATAATGGTTGTAAATGCTGAAGGTAGCACCTGTTTATCCTTACTGTATATACTTTAAATCATTTTCCTGTACAATACAGATGCACATCTGTACCTCAGTGCCGGGGCTCTTAAACAATTTACAACCAGAGACTGATTTCACTTCAACATAAATTCCATACACCCTCTCATCAGCACACATTTACTGTATAAATTATGTTTTTAAATTTGTTGTTAGGCTTATTTATTACAATTTTAATTTGGCTACTTAGTAGAGCCATCGAGCTATTTTAATATCTGAACAAGCACATTAGGTCCAAACTGATATTGTTTCTACATGACTGAGGTTTGATAAATCAGTACAATTCAACTAACAAATCAAAAAATATAATAAACCAATGTAGAATAACTCAATCACACATTAATGTTTTTCAGGTATTCCTATTAGAACGACGTTGGACAATTCCACCACTGTGCAGTACGCAGGATTATTTCATCAGCTCGCTATGAAAGCCAGGAATACAGTCCGAGACATCGACCCCCAGAATGACCTGACTTTTCTACGTGTCAGATCCAAGAAACATGAGATCCTGGTGGCATCCGGTAAAGCACTTTACATACCAAATATGGATTTTTATTTATTTATTTGTTTATTTTTTATTATAAGTCATATTACTGATATATAGTCTAATAGTTTTCTTTTTTTATTTTGATTCACAGATAAAGAATATCTACTGATAGTGATTCAGAACCCTGGTGAATAGGACTGCTTAGTGTTAATCCAATGCTCAGTGCTGGGTTCTGCACCTGGAATTAATCCAGCATTTCAAACATGCAAAAAGTAACACCTGGTTAATGAAATAAAATGCCAACTACAGTAAAAAAAAATATAGTTAAGCTCCTTATTTCATTTCAATAATGTAGCTGATGTGACGTTCAATTTGAACCCAAGGCTTTACATTTTTTGACTATACTGCCCATTAGATGGCGCTGTTGTGCCACACATATAGCTTTAAACGAACGATTTTTACCTTTTTTTTTTTTTTTTTTTACATTAAAAAAAATAATTAACCATCACGCCCATCAGAGACTACAGAAAACTCCTTAGTGTGCTTAGTGTTTGGCAAGACAGCTTGTGGATTGAAGAAAAACTATGCTGACTGACATGAAAGCATATTGGACACAGCAATGCATTACCATTACTACTGCAACTACTACTGTTATTACTCATAGCAATAATAATAATAATAATAATAATAATAACAATAATAATAATAATAATAATACATTTGTATTATTTTTCATTTCTCATTCCCAATGCCGCTTTACAATTACCAAAAAAAAAAAAATCGAGTGTAAAGAGTAAGGATTATTTATTCATTGATTAATTTAGTCTTTCATCTTTACTGCTTTATCCTGATCACGGCCCTTTGTCCTTGTGATTGTAATATTTTAATTACAATCACAAGAGATACAATCATAAGAAGGATTGCTTTCTGAGCAGGTGCAGTGTCATTTAAAAAAAAAAAAAACGATGTTTTATTTGGTTTCAACAACAAAATAACAATATTCTGAGTAGATAATTCTTGAATTAAAACAATGTACACTTGCAGTTTGTTACAGTCACATGGAGCAGGTGGCACCATCATTATTACGCTTTAAAATAAAAAGATAAAGGGATGGCATACGTTCACCTCCCTGTCACTTCAAGTGATCATTATTATATATTTATTTATTTTTCCTATGTTCTTGTAAGTGTACTAAAATGATTATTCTGCTCAGGCTTGGTGGATGTTGCTGAATTGAATAATAGATGTAACATCGAGTGGCTCTCACAAAGTAGATATTATGCACTCAAATAATTTTATTTATAATTTATTATACTTTATTATTTGCACTGTACTGGTTATGATGATAATTGCAATTATATTCATATCACAAAGTAATGTTTATTTATCCAGATTATTTGGCCAGTATGGGAACTAATACACTGAATACACAAAAAATCTATCTTTATGAATTATTAATATTATTAAAATATTATAATTAATTTAAATAATATTTCTGTGTTCCTCATAAACCTTTACTCCTACAAATAGATAAAATAAGGGCATGTCTTAAAGTCAAAATCAATGACTTTATCTTTTCAATGCAAATAATTATGGAAAAAAATAAATAAGGCACTGCACTGTTTAGAGCTCATGATTTAAACAATATCAGAGATTAAGCTATTAGCTATCTTTAGCTAAGCTCATCAATATTGCAATCCATGCTCACTTAGTGAGGAATGGAGCCTCTTTCTCTGATGACCTGTAGCCCATCTCTTTACTCACACCTTATACGGTTACCTTATACTTGCACCTCTTATCCAAGGAACATTCGCAATTTAAAAAATGACACTGCATCATGTCATGATATTGATAATAATAATAATGATGATGATTATTATTATGATTATGATTGATGATGATGATGATTTAAAATATAATATGTTATTGATTCTGTCTTACTGAAAGACTTTTAAAGCCTCCAGCTGATGTACAGGTTTGGATTCTTCTTCGTTAATGTAAAATGCTGTTGAGCATAGCAGAATCCAGAGGTTTGTAGTCTTAATTTGTTTCCATTAGCATGTTACTAGTCACTGTGTATGGGTGTGTAGGGTAGGACACTCCATGCAGGCAGATTTGCACACCCATGGTGGTTTAATAAATTAAATGGCTGCTATAATTTGATCGCTGTAGCGTACACTCCGTATCAGACTTCATATACAGCAGCTGTGCTATGTGGTGCAGGAGAGCATTCTGGTGACACAGGCTTGGCCAGGGCAAATGTCACCTGACACCTAGCCTTGCTTAAGCCTGAGCCTGCTATGACTGATTTGCTTCTGTTTGCTGATGCTCTGCTTCAATGCTTCAGCTGTGCCCAAATTAGCTAATGTTGTCAGGTGAGTATATTGCCTAGCTTCATTACACCATCAGTTTTTAATAAAGCGTAAAGTGGCTTGGGTCTGTTATTTCATTCAGGATACTCATATAACTCGTGTAGGCAATTTCGTTTCATGGAAGATTTCAATCTCTGATTTTATGATAACAAAAATGGATATGACTGATCACTTTCATCTCACAGATTGAAAAAAAACCCCATAATCACATACATTTTTATATGTGTAATATGTACTCATATGTAAAAAGAGGCGATAAAGCATTTAAGCATTTTGCCCTGTGAACTTCAGAACAAGCACACACACACGCACACACACACACACACACACACACACACACAAACACCACAATGTGAATAATATGTGATAAATAAGACCACATGTGGAAAAAAAATGAACAGCTCACCAGGCCATTGCAGGGCCAACACACATATAACCATTGTGTTTTGTTACCCCCAGTTAGCCTACTGTGCATGTTTTTGGACTGTGGGAGGAAAAACGGAATACCTGGAGGAAACCAACACAAGCTGCGATGGCCTGGCGAGCTGTCCAGGGTGTACCCCGCCCTCGCCCAGAGTCGGCTGAGATGGGCGCCAGCCTCCCCGCGACCCTAATTAGGATTAAACGGTTCAGAAAATGAATGAATGAATGAACCAACACAAGCACGGGGAGAACATACAAACTGTGATTCGAACCAAGGTCTTGTGAGGCGGACTTGCTCACACACACACACTCCCCCCCTCTGCTGACTCTCACATAGACATCAGTTCTCTGTAAAAGGACACTGAATCCTCAAACTATGACCGTCTTACACTGCCGCACTTTATTTACATTTACATTCTAGTTTATATCCACTCTGCTTCTGCTATTTATTTATTTGATCTCATAGTGCCTTCAATGTACATACTGTATATCCCAGTGTTCAGTTTTTATCCACAGGTGTTTAGAGTTTATATTTCTATTTTATATTTCTATTTTAAAGTTGTGTATATAATTGCTTGTGTTTATATTCTGCTCTTGACGGTGATAATTATGTGGCTGTCCTTAAGAGCACCCAGAATAATGGGCTCCTTATTTTTCCTCTTCTTTTTATTCTTCTTTGGTTGCACTTAATGCAGCCCGAACGGCAAAGTGCACCCACGCAATGTATATATCAAAACGTACTTTTATTGGTGTTTCGCGTTACCATGGCGACACAATTAGCCAAAAACCATGCAGAAAATTACTTTAATGCCTCGCCAAGAAGCCATACTTTCACAAACTTGTTGTCGTCATTTCGATGGTCAGAACGGCTTTATGCTACCTTTTAAGGTTTTCTGTTAATCTTTGACCAAGTGTCTTAAGGATTTCTGAGTCTGTCTGTGTATTTATAATGGGTGTCTATTGCGTGGAATGTTCAGGGCTAGAGTGCGTGATATCATCAGCAGAGTGGCACAGAACAGAAGATTATCTTGGAAAAATATTTTTTTAACTTGCTCATACTCCCATAAATTTCACTCTACACCAATAAATTTTACATCAAAAAAGAGGAAAATGTCTGCTGGTTCTTACATGTAACCTTCGAGTCAACAGCACTTTGTAGGAGTGAAATGACGAGCACTGACTGACAGCTGCACCATGAAATTGCCAGTAGAACTCAATACAAAATAGAGCTTTTTAAAATCATTTTAAATCATTTTGAGGGTCATTTTTAAATGGTGACTGTTTACACACTTTTTATAGCACAGCAAAACAATTTATATCACAGTGTTCACCAAATTCTTACCTCATTGCGTTGAGAAATAGGGTTTTCAAGTTAGAAGACCAAAAGCAAGACGTGTGCCTAAGACATTACTTCAGTTTAAAAGGCAGTTTTAAACTGTCAATAACTGCCAGTTTACTGTCCCCTGTCACTCACACACACACACACACACACACACACACACACACACACACACAGAGACATGCAGCATGATGGCACATTAAAAGGCCTGCGCTTCCTACCGCGTCTCTCTCTCTCTCTCTCTCTCTCTCTCTCTCTTTCTCTCTCTCTCTCACACACACACACACACACACACACATTCACCTGCTCTTCTCCGTCCCATACCCATGAAACGGCTAACCGTCTCTCTCCCCCACAGACGTGCTAAATTAAAAAAAAAATTCTCTCATTAGATGTGATATGTTGGTGATTAAATCAGTTAAGTAAAAGTTCTGTTCATCAAACTAGTAATTCGGATTAATTTATGAAGAGGAATATTGCAGTTAAAGTATTATGCCCGTGTGTTGATATTCACTTTATCTTTTTCTTATCATATTTAAAACTGAACCTTTCTGTCTTAATATCCACTTCTTTCCTTTTTCCTCTTTATCTTAGTATTATTATAAATCAAAGCCTTGCTTTTCTTTCTTAATTTTTACCTAATTCTCTTCTTATTCCTAATATCATTATTATTATTCATTATTCTGAATAACATTACTATTCACTCATATGTTGTTATAGTTGTATTTAATACCATACTACACTGCTGTTGTTTTTGTTGGTACAGTTGTGTGAAGTGGACGTTGTCTGTTAGTTATACATTCTAAATGTCTGTAATACGGCTCACCTGGATTGATTACTCAGCATGGTGTATTTTTTTATCATTTGAATGTAGAAATGCTTTGGGCCTATATGTCTTGATATTATACAATATACTAGTGTTATTATGTATTTACAAAATACAATATATGAAGAGTTTTTTTTTCCAAAACGCCATAAATCCATTTCTATTGTTTCAAGAAAAATATGATTTTTGGGACCAATCACCTTTCAAGGTATCCATTCTCCTCCCCTCATTTGGGATTGTTTTCATGACCCAGCCCTCATTACAAATTAATTGAAAAGCCCTGGAATAGAGCTTGGCTTAAACCCCACAGTAATGGTTACAGTTAAAGCATATATGCTTTGATTCTTTGATTTATCACCACCTGTTTTTTCTACAGCTACTTAGAAACCTGTGTAAACTGTGAGCAATTTTTCTGTGTCCTGCAGTTCAGCACGCCAGTTTTCACGTTTTTTTCCAGCAGCAGCTACAGCCACATCTCAAAATTTCTTCAGGAATTTTTCTAGTTGCAATCTACCGCCTTTCTTATACCTTTTTAAAGCTGAGAGTCTCATGCAAAATTTCTTTACATGTGAACATAAAGACAATAAAGATTCTTGAATCTTGAATATTAAATCTTAATATCAATTGACGTCATATCTGAAATAATCATATACAGCCATGGAAAAAAATCAAGAGACCACTTATAATGGGAATAACCATTAAAGGTTGTCTCTTAATTTTTTCCATGGCTGTATATAAATGCATTATTTCTTTAAAACACTAAAATCACATGACAATGAATTATTATAATTTTTTTTAAATGCATTCAGAAAGTATAGAACATCAAGTCAAGTCAAGTGGCCTTTACTGTCTTTCCAACCATATACAGTTGGTACAGTACACAGTTAAAACCAAACAGCATTCGTCCAAGACTATGGTGCTACATAAATTAAATCAGAACTACAAAACTACAACAGCAAAAGGTGCATGTGTGCAGTGTGTGCAGATATTGCAGGACAGTGCAAAGGCAGGAGAACAGGCACAGTCAAAAACAGTACCGTGCCAGACCTGAACCCAATACTGATTGGTGTAGAAGATTGCACATGCAAAATGAGGTAGCAATTATTTATAAATTGATGTAAACATTATGTAACCATTGTTACAGTTACAGGACCAGTGCAACTTTAAAACAATATAATGTTAAGATGAGTGTGCCACCAACATGAAATGTTTCTAAACTGTACCAAGATTGTAAGAAAGTCATTAATAGCATCACGCTCTGATTTAGTTCATGTTCTTTACTGCAGTTAGCTGGGAACAGGATGTGAATCTATTGTGGTTTGTTCTCCATCACACAGCTGATTATATTAAGTGGTAACATGATGAGAGAAAGAAGGACACACCCTTTTACCCACAAGTTGAGTGTTTGCTTAGTTAAGATTTGCTGACTTGTAAAGTGATATTCTGGCAGAAAAAAAAGTACTCAGTACTCCCTTTTACCCAAAACAAGGCAGTCAGCCATAATATGCAGTATTTACTGTCCAGCATTGTCAATTTTCTGTTTTCTGTTTTTGTCCAATTGTCTGTTTTAGATTTTCCCTTCAAAAGAGTTGCTGAATGTGGACAGCATATAAGTCTATCTGAAACAAATATTTATTTTTTATATTTCTAATAAAAATCGCTATGTGGAGCGTTTCTGTGTGGAGTTTGCATTTTATCCCCATACTTGTGTGAGTTTCCTCCGTGTACTCCAGTTTCCTCCTACAGTCATCACCATCAGACATACCCTTTAGGCTAATTAGCTGTTCTGAATTGCCCCTAGGTGTGAGTGTGAGTTGTGAATGGTTGTTTGTGTGTTTGCCTTGTGATTGTCTGGAGAGCTATTTAGGGTGTACCCCGTCTCCACCCAGTTTCAGCTGGGTGTCCATAAAGTAATAGTTTTACATATTATTTCTGGGACAATGCTATACTATGTTAGTTTTGACACATACACCATGTTATTATTGATTTCAACGCAGTGAATGTGTCAGGAAAGTTAACACAAAGGTGTGCAAACATCTGTAATATTAACACACATGATGTGATGTCCATTGCGTCTTATGGAAGTGAGTCATCTCCAAGAAGGTGGCGGATAAGATCAATGCCTTTGAGATGTGGAGCTTTAGACGGCTGCTGCAAGTCTCTTTGAGGGACAAGCGTACCAACCAGTGGGTGCTTCAAAAACTGAGAACATAGAGGATGGTCTTCCAACAAAGTGTCTGAAGAAAACTGCGATTCTTTGGACACACTGTATGACAAAAAGGCCTTGAGAAATCCATCATCCAAGACAAAGTGGAAGGAACTCATGGAAGCGAAAGACCCAGAAGAGCATGGCAATCAAATGTTGAGCAATGGTTGGGATGCAGTCTACATTAGGCATCCCAACTAGCACAGATCAATGGCATATATCCATGAAGGCCACAGCAGCTCGTCTTGAGCCACCTAACAGAGAGAGAGAGATGTGCTGTCGAAAGCAATTCGGTCTACACACATTGTGGTGAAAGCTGTGAACAAATTCACACGTCGAGTTCATTTTAAAACTGCACATGACTGTGTAAAACAGCTGACATTGACACAAAATGTGAAACTAGAGTGCTACACTACATTTGTGTAATTATATTTGCCTGCAGGCAAACATAGTGTTATTCTCTATACTTATTATTATAGTTTCATCACAGACATTACTGCAGCCTGAACCATCGAGAGACCCCCTCCAAGTTATATATCAAAACATGCGGCTACAGTACATATGGCTACAGTACATATTACAAATGCAATTCTTTTTTAATGTTCCACAGGAACATGTGGTGACAATCATTGTGACATCACAGATTCCAATCCCTCGCTGTGACGTAATTTCCAAAATACCCCAAGTATATCCCTCATTATCTTCTCTTGGTTCCAGAGAGACAGAAGCAAGAGACTGATTAAACTGTCTGAATTAGTCTTTAAGCCAAAGCAGAGAACGCCAGACCAAAGAGTGGTGTCCAGCTTTGCTGTTTGTTTTGGTTCTGTGATTTGATTCAACCTCACTGAGCAATGACAAACAGCAACAATTCAACAATCTCAGCATCGCCAGTCATGTTTCACTGAGTCACAACCAAAGCCGCCAAAGACCGAACATTTATGGGAGCTCAGAAATTTTGATAGATCAAGTACAGTAACTTGTTCACACTCGATAACATGCCAGAAATGCTTTTTACATGCTGATAGCAGACTGCAGGGCAATTACTACAGTAGTAAACTTTAAGTTAGAATGTGGTAGAGAGCTCATCACTGGTGTATCCATTAGCTAAGTGAACAACATGTTTTCCTTTGAGGCAAAAAATACCTTTGTTTGTCTTTGGTTTTCCCATGGGACACGTTCTGTAAGTTTTCCCTGGCCAAATTCATCAGTGTGGACAGGAGAGGATTTACAATTCAAAAATAGACAATCAAAATTATGTCCACAAAAGTTGAGAAGATTCCATGTACAAATTATAATTTACAAGGAAATCTACTCGATGGTCAAGAAAAAGTTAAGAATAATTCAAATTTCCAAACACTGTGAAAGATGTTCTTTCGAAAGGAATTCTCTGGCCTACACGGAAAACACACACAAAGGGACTTGAACTTAATATTTCCTACAGTCCCCACTCCAAATTTTCAGTCAACCAAAGCTCTTTTGTATGGGGGTGGCCAGCTGCTACTCTTCCACAAGATGTCATCTAGAAACAACTGATTGATTTATAGAAAAACTTTTAAAATGTTAATTAATTTTTTTTCTTTCCTGAAACACTTTATCCAGTTAATGTGTACAATACTGTAAAAGAAAAAATGACAGCAAGCAAATACAGTCATGTGAAGAAACAGGTGCATCCCAAAAATGGTGAAGTCTTTGAAGAAGCAAACATTTCACCCTCTTTAATACAGAGCCAACAGTTACTGGTGATATCATTAAACAGATCCATAGGGACATTGAGATTTTCCAGTCATTTATTCAACAACTCAAAAATAGCAATAAGTAAATGTGATATCCTTCTGTAGACAAAAGTAAGTACGCCATTAGCCTCAGAAACTAGTGTTGCCCCTTTAGCAAAAATCTATAAACTTCTTGTATGTATGTTGCCCACCAGTCTCTTCAACTTGCTTTTCGAACCACGTTTCCTTAATTAGCAAATTTAATAATTAGCTGCCCTTTAAAAAAATCCCTCTCAACATTTCATTGGTGTTAAAATCTGGGGTTTGACTCGGCCATTCCATGACCCTTTATTTCTTCTCTTTGAGCCATTCCACTGTAAATTTTCTAGTGTGCTTATGATCATTATCCTGTTAATTATTATCCTCTGGTTCAACTTTTGCAACTCCAAAACGTAACATTTCCACCACCTTCTTCACAGTTGGTATGAGGTTCTTCTACTGTTCACATGTGTGTACTGGGACCGTGACCAAACAACTCCATCTTTGATTCGTCTGTTTAAAACACATTATTCTAAAAAGGCTTGATCTTTGCCTCTATATTCATTGGCAAACTGTTAATGTATTCTAATGTTCTTTGGAGGTGGCACATTGGTGTAGTGGTATCACATCGGCCTCACAGCAAGAGGGTCCCAGGTTCAAGTTCTGAGGTCGTCGTGGGCATTTCTGTGTGGAGTTTGCATGTTCTCCATATGCTTGCGTCGGTTCCCTTATCCTGATTTCCTCCTACAGTCCAAAGACATGCATATTAAGCTAATTGGCTTTTCCAAATTGCCCCTAGTTGTGAGTGTAAATAGTTGTGTGTATGTTGGCCCTACAATGGACTGGTGAGCTCTTCAGAGTATACCCTGCCTTGTCCCAGTGTCAGCTTCCCTGCTATCCTAGTATGATTTAGCAGCTTGGCTCATAAATAAACAAATTAATTTTATTTTATTTTATTTTATTTTTTTGAGAGCAAAGGTTCTTTTCCTGGCACCTCTTCCATGCAGGTCAAATTTGTCCAATCTCCTTCTGATTGATGCACTTTTACAGCAACAGTTGCAAGATTCACCTGCAGATCCTGTAATGAAATTCTGGGGTTCTTTAAGACTTCTTTTCACATCCGCCTGATCTCAGGCTGAATTTGGTGGTGTGGCCAGTCCTGGACCAATTGAAATTCATTTGAATCCTATGCCATTTGTAGATAAATTTCCTGAAAGTGGAATTTCCAATAATTTGGTGATTTCCTTGTCAGATACATAAGCATTCACAATCTTTTAGGAATTAGTGAGCTCTTTACATCTTGGCTTGATGACAACTTCAATGGCAAAGAGAATGCCAGACCTTCTTGGATGTCAGATTTAAATTAAACAGGTTCCACCTGCACGAGGTTTTACTTAATCTAGAACACATGATTCTAACTTTATGGACTTGTCTGAATCCATATTTAAGTGTGCTAAATGTAAAGATGTACCTACTTTTTCCATGTGCCTCATCTGGGTTTTATTTGGTTTGTTTATTTGTTTTTTATTTATTTATAGTAAATTATGA
Source organism: Neosilurus mollespiculum (assembly GCA_030014195.1). Lineage (NCBI taxonomy): Eukaryota > Metazoa > Chordata > Actinopteri > Siluriformes > Plotosidae > Neosilurus > Neosilurus mollespiculum. The sequence continues at coordinate 15,609,284 of JAQMYF010000007.1, forward strand.
AACTTGCTGCAAAAATTCAGTTTCACCAAATTATTTGTTTCGATAAGCTTTAGTGGAAGTCCTAATCTTTTTATCTGTTCAGTTTAATGTATGCACAGGAACTTAGCAGGATTATGCGGTCTGAAACTTGCCTCTGATCGATTGCAGACAGTCTGTTTCTTTTCCTGCCTCTTTTTACGTCACCCTGTAAGGGGAAATCCCTGATGTGTAGTAATGGCTCCGTTATCATTTCTAATAGCATAGAGAGGGATCTGGTTGCTCTAGCTTGGTGCGGCTCAGCTGGGATGTTCTGCTCGTCTAATTCCTGCTCGTATGCCATCTGCTCTCTGCTGCATCTTACGTTCCCCTCGGTGCCCGTCGTTGGCAGGTGGTACTGGGCGAACAGCCGGGTTCTCAGGTTCAGTGGCCTCCTGCTCTAGTGCCAAGGCCTTGTGAAGGGACGATCAGTGCAAGGCAATTAAACAACAAATTATATAGAATGTTAATTAGTGTGATGAAGAGAGAATGTGGTTCTGACAAACATGCTCTTACAGTAAGCAGAGAAAATGTTTGGGGTGTGTTTATGGAATGTGCAGTTGTTTCAGTTGTAATGACTTGAAGGTGACATTGTGAACTTGATCATAGTATATAACCTGTATTTTACAGCAGAACTAAAACAATGTCTCAGAACTGGAGTATCATCAGTTTGTCGGTAAATTCATCAAATTCCTTCCTTTCATTGAGAGATGAATTGTTTTGCGGCAGCTGCTGTTAGCCATCTGTCAGCAATCTTAAAGATGAGACACTACACTTCAGTGTTCACTCATGCGTTCACTCAGCACTCTGTGTTTATCCACTTTTCACTTAATTATATACGTGTATACGTGTGGCTGCTGATATGTAGGCTGTATTGAGAATACGATGCAGAAAAAGTTATTGCATTACACTGGGTATGTGCCTGCAGCAGCTTTGCTTGAAAAGTGAAATGTGTAACATAGCTGGAGACATCATTTTCCACAAATGCCCCAAGGCTCATACATGCATGAGGTGTTTTTATAGCAGGTTTCATTCTCTGTGTGCGCTACACTGTGTGGAGGACACAATAAGCTGTTAATGAGGCGGAGACACTTTTGGAGCACAATATAACCAAAAGCACTGACATTGAACAGCAAAGTGGTCCTTTCCCCACTCTAACCTGTGTTTCTGCCTTTCTTGCCCATGGGAGTCTATTAGCTATTATCACCTGTGTGTGTGTGTGTGTGTGTGTGTGTGTGTGTGTGTGTGTTGGGAGGAGTGATACATTAAATTATAAATAAGTAAGTATGCCTGAGGTATTTTTCCTGCATCACATTACCGCAACGCAGATGGTGCTTGTGCATACAAGAGGGTGTGTGTTTAAGTGTGGCCTGAGAATGCTTCGATAAACACATCACTGTAATGGCACTGACTTACCGTACTTTGTGTGAAGAGGCAGTTCTTAAATATTTAATTTCTGTGTCGAGCTTGTTTAATAAGGATCACTGTAAGGAGTTATCTGGTACAGTGCCTCAGTCTCTCTCTCTCTCTCTCTCTCTCTCTCTCTATCTCTCTGTTTCTCTGTCTATGTCTAATGTTTGCTTTGAATCCCATGATGATTTATCTTATGAACAACTTGTCGTCAGGAGCTGCCAGCTGTTCATTTTTAATTTGACTAAATCCCTGTGTGTGTGTGTGTGTGTGTGTGTGTGTGTGTGCATGCATGCTTGCGTATAGGTGTTTAACTATGGACTTTTACAAAGCCTGGGGATGTACCTGAATATCACTCCATTAAGTGTGCACCCATAACAGGCCACAGAAAATATAGTGATGGTATACAAACAACAGAAATACAATTAAATCTCTTATTGTTAACACTTACTGAGTTTCCATCCATCCATCCATCCATCCATCCATCCCACACCATGTGATCCATTAGGCCACTTTCATGCTTTCCTACTGTATGATTCCTGGTTGCAAGCACTCTGCAAAACCTGTTCTCTAGGAAAAACATCTTAATGTGTGTCTGGAATGTGGGTAGAAACTGGAATACCCAGAAGAAACCAACATAAGCACGTTGAGAACATATAAACTCCACATAGAAACAGAACCTGCTTGCTGTAGGGTGAGATGCTAACAATTATGCCAGTTTACTTCTTGTAAATTTGTACAGAATCCTCTGTTAAAGGCTGCTATATTCCAATTTCCGAGTCAAAGCAATTTTGCATGGCCATCCAATCTCAAGATCTGCTCTGATGAACTGGTCTCATTTTTTTCTGGCCAATTTTGTAAGCAATAAGTGCAACAGGTGTAAAAGGATAACAGTGGAAGATGTTAGTGGAAGTCTTAGCAATTAAATAGGATGCTGCTATGTGGTATAGTTTGCAGTAACACCATTCAGAACAAGTGTTCCTTTTTAAATATTAACAATAAGGGTGAGTCATGAGAAATCATAAATAAATAGTATATTAAATTAGTAGTTGTAGTAGTGAACGGATAATACAGTACTGAGCCATTGTTCTCAATAGCTACTTCTTCAGCTACCTTCTTCAGTTACCTGTAAAACTCCTCCCCCTTCAGCCGCAGGGAGACTTAAATTAAACTTAACTTAATACATTACTGTAAATATAAATTCAAGACTTATCTGTATATATCAGTAACAAACATAATTTATATCTGTATATCTGTTCAAAACCGTAACGTGCAATATATATAAATATATTTTTCTATTCTGTTATTTGTTATCTGTACACTGGCATAGTTTTATAGGTGAT
>JAQMYF010000007.1:15617074-15630384 GCA_030014195.1 Neosilurus mollespiculum
CCGTTGATAGTGGGGCTTGAACCCCCGACCTTGGGATCAGTAATCCAGCACCTTACCACCAGGCCACCACTGCCCCCTAAATCTAATGTGAACCCTAAAATCAAATCTTCAACTTCAAACAGCTCTTTGAAGAAGTGAGAACCCGCAGGAATGTTGAAAAAATGTACTCTAGTACTTAATATGTAGTAAGTACAAGTATACACACACACACACACACACACACACACACACACACACACACACACACACACACTGCACTAATGGAGATCTACTCCTCAAAGCTGACACTGGCTTACACAACACTGTTGTAGAGTTTTCATACAGATGAACTTTCTATACTCATCACACTGTGGGTTATGGGTCACAGTGTGCAGAGATGCATGTATACAGTGAGGCTTGTCAGTATAAGGTGAACCTGGTGTAATATTTCAGTTTTGTCTCTCCAACATTAGTAACAGGCAAAGAGTTATGCATATTACAGTTGGATGTTTGTAACAGACATAAAAAAGAAATAACATTAAGGAAGGCTATTTGCATAAAATGGTATTTTTATTTTCTTTTTTTTTAATAACATCTGGTAACATCTGGTAAATATCAGTTATATTACATTGTGTTATTTACTTCATTAAAGTTGAAAAAAGGCAAGTAAGTCTTGTTAAAAACCAACAAACAAATAGAAGTTTATTTTTTGAGATATCAATTCTTCCCCTTGTGGTGGCTAAGTGATTAAGGCTCTGGGTTACTGATCCAATTGTTGGGGGTTCATGCCCCAATGCCACCAAGTCGCCACTGTTGGGCCCATGAGCAATGCCCTTCGATTGCTCAGTTGTATGAAAATGATAAATGTATGTTGCTCTGGATAAGGGCATCTTATCTAAAAGTAAATATTGCCTCAATATTCAAGGCTCTGGTTTTTTGATCAGAAGGTTGGTAGTTCAAACCCCAGTACCACAAAGCAAAAATTAGATAAAAATGTAAGTTACTCTGGATAAGGATGTCGGTCAAATGCCATTGCCGGTTAAATGTAAAATGTGCATGTTCATAATGTGTTTTTTTTTTTTTTTTTGAGTAAATGTATAGCAAGGCTCTTCCTCTTCCTGGACAAACCTGCATGCACACATACACCACTATTTGGTAATCCGTAACCTCATCACTATCTCATCGTCGAGGGCTCCCCTCACTCCCCTACCTCTCTTGAGCCCTCTGCCCTCGGCTCTGCACCAGTGAGTGAAAATCAGCGCGCGAATACTAATGTTACATGACTATTTAAGGATATCATCCTCTATTCTATCCTATTTTCTTGTGTTTCTTGAGAGTTTCTAACCGGTTCTGTCTGCTGATGCTGGCAGCAGATGGTAAATTAGCACCAATTAGCCTTAAACTCAGTCAAATCTCACCTTGATCCACACGGACATTACTGCAAAGGTCCGGGGAGAATATAAAGAAAAGCATCTGAGCCATGAGAGCATTTAATCTACTTCAAAGGTTGTGTAAGTGATGAATTGGAATGGCAGGTTAATTTTCCTCCCCAACACTGATGGCTTATTCAGTTCTAGTGGTTGAAGCTGTGTGATTTTAGTCCCTTCTCAAGATTGTTATCAGTATAAACTAAACTTGATATGGTTTATCATGAATAAGTGCAAACTATCTGTTTCCTAGGTGTGTGTGTGTGTGTGTGTGTGTGTGTGTGTGTGTGTACTTGCTCCATACTGAGGAATATGTTTTTAATAAACAGTGAGGATATTTTTGAGAGGTGAGGACATTTTGGCAATTTCTTTAAAGGGTTGTTTGAGGGTTAAGATTTGGTTTTAGGGTTAAGATTTGGCAAACACAGCTCTATTAAATTATTTCTTCTCTCTCTCACTTACTCACTCCTTTGGTGAACCGCTCAATCCTATTAAGGATGTAGGGAGGCTGGAGTCTATCTCAGCTGACACTGGGCGAAGGTGGGGTACACCTTGAATAGCTCACCAGGCCATTGCAGGGCCAACACCCAATCATTCACACTCACACCTGGGGGCAAACTGGAAAAAAGGATTAGCATAATTTGCATGTCTTTGGACTGTCGGAGGAGACCAGAATACCCAGAGGAAACCCACATAAGCACAGGGAGAACGTGAACTACACAGAAAAATGCCTCACCAAGCCCAAGACCCAAGCCCAAGACTCACCAAGCCCAAGACTCCAGCCCAAGACCTTGTTGTGAGGTGGAAGTGGTACACACTTAAATTATAGTGCTAGGCGGCCTTAAATTATTATGTCAAAGAAAAAAAAAGGAAAAACCGATCTAGAAATTTACAATTGTGATCGTACTGCCAAATGGTCACTACTATTCAGCTCTGTTAAATTCAGCTCACTTTTATTGGTACAGTGGGTTAAGATATAGACATTGTCAACTAGCAGCAACACAGATGTACACTTATATTTGGATTCCTAATGAGCAAGCAAAACGAGACAGTGGCAAAGAAAATCTCCCTAAAATGATATGAAGAAGAAACCTTTAGAAAAATATGACTCAGAATGGAATGCAGTCTCTACTCTTACACCCAGAGATGAGATTATAAATCATTACTCTTAAACTGCCTACTGAAAGGATGTTAGCATGAACACCCAGGTGTTTATGATTACAACAGTTCTCAGGAAGTAGATTACAGACTCCTGATGAGATTATATGGATAGAAGTGAGCTGTGACTCCACCAAAGACATTAATCAGGACGATTTTTTGTTTAGCGAATGGTCATTCAGCATTCAGCTTGTGTGCTGGTCTAAGAAGCAAAAATGTGGAGAATTATGGGTCCGCATTTGTAAAACCACAGCCAAACACCACCACCCAGTAGAATACCACTGTAATAGTGCTCAGACAGGTGGTTACTGTTTGCACAATGTGCAACACCATGTAGCAGACACTGAATCAGAAAAAAGAAAACTGGTTTGGTGATGTTGTTTGTGTCTCAAAGGCACCCATGGCCACTGCCTTTGCAAACCTGGTCCAGCAAAGCACTTTCTAAGGCCTTCCTGTATGGATGGATGGATTGTGTCCTCCATAAGCACCTTCTCTATTTCCTCATTTTTACGACTAAATAACCAGGAGTCACCCTCTATTACTGGGGCCAGTGGTGTAGTGGTTGGGGTACTGGGTTCATGATTGAGTGTTCTTGGGTTAGAATCCCCATTAGACCACCACCACCGTGCTAAGACCACTGGAAAAAGGTCTTAACCACAGGTGTGCCTCTGTCCACCCAGCAGTATAAATAGCTACCAGTAAAAAAGAAAATACTGGGAAGGTCACCTGCGATGGACTAGCGTCCCATCCAGGAGGAGTTGAACTAATAGTCGCTTCATGCTAAATAAACCAGGGATAAGCCCTGGCCTGATGAACCACTAGGCTCGAGTAAAAAAAGCCCAACAGACTTACCTTACCTTACCACCCTCTATTACCTCAAAAAGAGGTGATTGAGTAAAGATCCATGAGATTCTCTTCAATTTTTTAAATTCACATGTTTTTTCTCCTTCATTCACATCTCTCGTACTCTTTATTGGGGTAGAGTTCCCCTCTACTTTACCTGTGTATCTATTCGCTTTGATCCAAAAATCTTTTAACTTAAAAAAGGCTGCATTCTGACAGGGAACCACCCCCCATGCGCACACACATCATGAATTCAGGGACTTCAGTCCCAGAATATTTTAAAAACATCTGTTAAAATAACATTTAACTATAACACGCCTATTTCTAAAAGCTTAAATTGTCACCATATAAGCGGTTTGGCTAGGGCTACAACATAACTTGCAATTTAATAATTTCAATTAGTTTAATGTGCAACATGGACTGCTGTTAGTTTACAGTCTCCTAAAAAAGCCTGCTGCTACACGCGCAATCACTGACATAAAGCACACTTTTTGTAATAACTGCTGAAGTTCTCTGCAAATCCTGACAACTGTCCATAAAATATCTGCTGAGAGCGAAATCTCCAGTCTTTAGGATACTCCAGATTTTGTAAGGGATAAAAGTGTAGTTTGAATTTAGAGTTTTGTTCATTCATTCATTCATTCATTTTCTAAGTCTTCTAATTAGGGTCGCGGGGGGCAGGTGCCCATCTCAGCTGACTCTGGGCGAGGACGGGGTACACCCTGGACAGCTCGCCAGGCCATCGCAGGGCAACACACACACACACACACACACACACACACACACTTTTCACACTCACATTCACACCTAAGGGTGAATTGGAACAGCCAATTATCCAACTGTGGGAGGAAACCAGAGTACACAAGCACAGGGAGAACATGCATACTCCACACAGAAACGCCCGAGCTCGGGAATCGAACCCAGGCCTTCTTGCTGTGACGAGGATGTGCTAACCACTGCGCCACCGTGCCACCTGCATTTAGAATTTTAAAGCACAGAATGTTAACTAAAACATCCCATTTTCACTGAAATCTGCCAACATGTCAGAATGAATCTGAACTCTATTAGCATCCAGTTTATGTATGATATCTATGAAAACCTTTTATTAATCTGGCTACAGCTCTGCAATCTAGTGTAATTTACAGTAACATGATATCCTTGGGGCGGCACTGTGGCGTAGTGGTTAGCACATCCACTTCGCAGCAAGAAGGACCTGGGCTCGAGTCCAGGGCTCAGCAAGGGCGTTCCCGTGTGGGCGATGCTGTGGGGAAAATGCATGTTCTCCTGTGCTTGCATGAGTTTCCTCTGGGTACTTCCGTTTCATCCAGGTCCAAAGACATGCACATTAGGCTCAGTGGCTATTCGAAATCACCCCTTGGTATCTGTGTGAGTATGAATGTTTGCGTGTGTTGGCCTTGCAGTGTCTGGCAAGCTGTTCAGGGTGTACCTTGTCTTCACCCAGAGTCAGTTAAGATAGGCTTCAGCCTCCCCGTGACCCTAGTAGGGTGAATTGATTGAGCAAATGAATTAAATAATGATATCCTTGGGCCCAGGGTTGCTTTCTATATTTTATAGCATGAACTTTCCCTACTGTAATGTTTTATTTGAGATCATGTTTGATATTCATAAGACATAAATTTAATGGTGGAATATGCATGTTTACATTTGGCTTTAAATAGATACACATATTTCTTCAAAATGAACATCTATTTAAAAAATACAAGCATTTAGTTTCAGAACTGGAGTGTTATGAAAAAAAAGGGGAAAGAAATAGTGGTTTGTAATCTCTGGCACACACATGCACACAACACACACACACACACACACACACACACACACACACACCAGGCTCACTAGAGAAACCCCATCTCTCATCAGAGTGTCAGACTGTGGTCTCTGTGCCATGCGAAACCACCTTCTCTCTCTAAACAACTTTTGAAAGTGAAGAAGCACCACCTGATTTAACGCCGAAGCTGCTCCACGCTGATCTGATGGACTGCCGCTGGGGAGTGTGGACATCACGGCTACTTGGTAAGGAAGCTTGCTCTGTTACCTTCTGTTGATCTATCAAACAGCACTGTGTGTCCCTGTGATGGAGATGTTTTAGCGCTTCTAGAACCATGTTACTATTCACCCTCCTCACTGGTGGATTGGTGTGTGATCATACATTACTTTGCAGAACTGTCTGATTGTCAGTGACTAACTGAAAGCTGATTTAAAAGATATGAGAATGTCTGCTTAGGTCAGTAGATAAGGAACCTAAATTTTCATATGTATTTCCAAGGAAAGACTTGATCTCATTCAATTTCTTAGTACAACATCAATGTCGCTCTGTGGTTGTATTGTGCTGTTACTGAAACCATATGTTTGCTGATGATTGGTGTTAATCTGATTGTGTTCTGTGTAGCACTGATACAACTGAATACAAACTTGTCAGTGGAATTGTGACCCTGTTAAGTGTATACTTAAATCTTTAAGAGCATAAAGAGGCATTCTTAGGGACTTTAATTTGAGGCTTTGTGCTTGCAAAGACTCGAACTTCGTCTCTGTGGCTCTGTCGTTCTTTTTCATTTTCACACAGGCTGTTGACTGCTAACACTCTTCCCAAAGACTAGCGCTAGATCCAGAAATCTGCTAACTCTTCTTGGACGTTCAGACAGGGCAGATATGTGAAGCAGGGCTGTGTGTGTTAATATTTCACCTTGATAGTGTGTGTGTGTGTGTGTGTGTGTGTGTGTGTATATATATATATATATGTGTGTGTGTGTGTGTGTGTGTGTGTGTGTGTGTCTGTGTGTGTGTGTGTGTGTGTGCGTGCTATTGAGGCTTATACTTGTCAAGTACATCTTAGTATTCTTTCAAATTGGACTCTCTTCAAAATCTGCTTCCCACTTGGTCCTGTTATTCATGGAGTTGTTCATTTTGCTTTCCTCTCAGATTGACAAAGTTCCTTTAAAAATCCAGGCAACAAGAAAATACATGCACCATCCAAGCTGCACTCACGAATAGCTTGTTGGCCGTCACTGGCTGCAGACTTGGGTTAGTGCAGAAGGAATTAGGTAGGAGACAGTGGCTTGGGCCATGCGCCAAATGGGGAGCGGGAGAAAGGAGACAGTGATGGAGAGAGAAAGCTGGAAGGAGGCAGAGAAATGAGAGAGATTTGGAGTGAACTGTGGTCATAAAGGAGTGAAGGAGGCCAGCAGGGATTTTTACTGTCAGGATTTCCCACAAACAACAGCGCTGTCATTATTGCTGTTCTTTATGGTCAGGGTTCATCGATTACATGGTTCAGTGTCATGACCTGTTATGTCTCTGCTGTCACAGCTCAGCCATTTCTGGCCCATTGGAGTTTATCTATAGCTCACTTTACCTCGACCTCTGACTCTTGACCTAATGTGAATCAGGCCATTACTTCACTTCTTCTGCTATGAATTGTATTTTTGTGTGTCTGAAAATCATGTGATTATACTCTTATGTCAATCATATATTGATTATAAAATATAATTCTAATACTATTTATTATTTAATGCTGCACAATATTCTGGGTTGGAATGTTATGGCCAACTAGGGCTTTCTCTGTGGAGTTTGTATATTTTCCCTATGCTTGTGTGGGTTTCCTCCGGGTGTTCTGGTTTCGTCCCAGTACAGAGACATCCGGATTAGGTCAGCTGACCCCTCTTAGGTCCTGTCCACATCTAATTCAATTAAGATCTCTGGAAAGATCGGTTTTGCACAGATAAAATTTGTGCGCCCAAGTACATGTGAAACATTTATGGGAAGACATCATAGCAAAGGTGGCCGGTGTTCCTGTGTTTGTTTTATCAAGTTTAGCTGTGTTTTCTCTGTGTTACTGCCCAGTTACTTTGAATAAATGAAGAGAAGAAATAGAAAAGAGGAAGGCAAGATGGCAAAGTGTGTCATAAAAATGATTAAACCTTTCCACTTGTTTACATGCTTTGTGCATGTGCATACTCAGTAGGTTTGCCTTTACTTCAATTCTCCTGTCTGCACTGTAAATGTAAGATCCTGGTTTTGCAGGATCAATCTTGCCAAAACCACCTTGGGAACAGGTCTTGGCAGAACCAGTTTTGAGCCTGATGTGGACAGAGAGATTAATTCTGGTTGGTTCAAAACCAATTCTGATGCTATAGTGTGGACAGGGCCTTAATTTCCCCTAGGTATGAATGTGAGTGTGAATTGTTGTTTGTCTCTGTGTTAGTCTTGTGGTGGGTTGGTGACCTGCCCAGGTCCCACCTCTTCCTTGATGGCAGCTGGGATTGGCACCAGCTTTCCCCTTTACCCTGATGGATAAGTGGTATTGCCACTGGATGGATGGGTCCATTTTTGTTTGTTTGTTTGTTGGATTTTTTGTTTAAGTGGGCTGTGCCTAAAATTTGAAATTCACTTAATATCTGTGAGCTGTGTTTCTTTTCCATTCAAAATGAATTATTGTGCTGATGTTTTAAAGGTTTAAGCCATGTCCTAGGGAAAAAATCAGTAGCATTGGAAAACCTTTGTTTGCCAAAAAATACTCTCTTTTTTCTGATATAAGGATTCTGTGATCAGCATTTTAGCTCTGTGAGGGCAGTTAAGTGTGTTTACTTTCTGGTGAAAAAGATTCTCAGTCACTGATTTGGGAAGAAATTAATAATATATTTTCGGGCACTAATATATACTATGGACAATGTGAAGCAAACAATTTTATATTTGGAGTGGTTTTTAATTTGTAAACAGGATTTTTCTGGTTTGCGGGTACCCGAACTCAACATGCAGACCTATGCTTGTACAAACCATGAAAAATCCGGATGATACATTATCACATTCTCCAAAGTTCTCTTTGCGCCCCACATTATAATGGCTCTGCCATTATTATATGATGTAATTGGCTCTGATTTGTCAGTTGAGTCAAATGATTTGGCTGGAGCGTTGTTTTTGTTTCTTTGTTTGTTTGGATGGTTGTTTGGTTGGTTGTTTGGGGTTTTTTTGTATGTCTTTAACAATCCACTGCTTATTAACAAACACACAAACCAGATTTATTAGAATTATGATTATAATTAAAAATTATGTAAACACCTGGACAAAAACTGAAGGGGACACTGTTGCATCTGGTTAATTAATTAATTCGGGGTCAGTGAAAGTTGTTTTTGTAAACAGCAAGATCTATATTCCATAATAGGTTTCATTCACCTTGTCTTACATTTCTATAACTTGGAACACAAAATACTGACATACAGTAATGCTAACATTAGCTATCTATCTGAGCGAGGGGAAAAGCACAACTCCAACTGGTGTAGGAAAAAAAAAAGGTTATTCATGCATTTTTAAGTGTTAATAGTTGGATGTAATGTTGTGGAATGTCCATGAGACAAGTTAATCCCTGTTATTACTCATATTACAGCAGCTAAAAATCAATCTTTCCCTTCCCAACTTTAACTTTTTATGAACTGTTGAAGTTAATAAGAAGAACAAGCAGCTAACTAAAAACCAGAAAGCACAGACTTCTTCTTTTCTGTTGAAGACTATCCTGTGTCTAAAAACCTGCTGACCATAACAAAGTGGAGACAGCCTATATTCCTTCCTTAAATATAATAAAGTAAACTACATACAGTGCAAATATACAGAAGTACACACATAATATGTTCTGACTTAGTACACATAAATATAAATGAATAGGTATGTTTTCTGAAGCCTACCAAAAGAAAAAAGAAAAGAAAAAAAAAAGAAACTGATAGGAGAAAATTCTACAAATTACCATCACTAGCACTTTGCTATACACCAATTACAGCTTTGAGATGTCTAAAGTAACTAGAAAAGTAATTGGGCTTTTGCATCAGTGTGGTTAGATTTGAAGACAAATGGTCTTTCATTCCTTTAGGGTACGAGGACCCCCCTGATAAACTGCCTCCATAAATTTTTAACAGGATTCTAGTCAGGGGGCTGGCTAGGTCATGCAAGACCTTCTGGAAAAATTTGGCCTGTATGTTTGAATCAACATCTTGTTTAAATGGGAACTTGATTTCTAGATATAATGTCTTGGCCAGTGAGATAAATCATGTTTCCTACAGTGATGTTTTACCCCAGAACCCTTTTCAGAGAAGCAGTCCCAAATCATGATACACTGTGTTTATAGTGTCCTACTGCTTCTATGTGCAACTCCTGTCTCCAAAGAAGATAAGCTGATTTATTGCTGAAGAGTTGTGTTTTTGTTTTGTCTGACTGTTCCAAAAAAATGTCTGGCTGGTCAAAAGGTCTTAGACATTTGTTGCTTTGCTTCTTGTACAGCAGGGGTGTTTTTTGCATGGTACGCAGGAGTGATGATAGGGGTGCAGTTTATTGCTTATGGTTCTCTATTTCACTGTTATTCCTGCTCCTTTCAGGTCATTCTGCCCTTTTCAACACTTTTAAAGTGGCTACTCGTTTCTCTCTTACCTCCCTCATTTTTTTGTGCATATCATTGTGAAACAGTAGCAGGACCCAATGGTCAATCATTGATTCACCAAATACACACTGGCAGGTTAACCTTTGACCTGTAATCAAAAGCAGCAGGTGGTGAACAGGCCTGTAGAATGTGGTGCAGTCTAGACAAAGTAACTGAAGCCTACACAGGGGATTTTTTATAGGGAAAATAATCATGACTGCCATGTGAAGGTTTGTTTCTAAACTAAGGTGCTGAGAGACATTTACAGCAGTGGGGCTTTCTAAACAGTCATTTTGCAGGCATCAACTGATCGACATTCTGCTGTGTTATTACTGCTCTGAAAGAATACATGGCGGTGACAGCAAATTTCAGTTTACCCATAAATGTAGCTAAAGATCAATCACAAGTTTACTGCAAAACCTTATGATAATAATTATTACTGTTTTGGCAAATTCTAAGCTAATTATTCACTCTACTGGGTTTATTGGAGAGAATACACTGACAGTGGATATTATTACAAAGAAGCTATATAGCCACTATTTCTGGGTGTAGATTTAGATGCCTAATTAGCAAGCCAGAGGTGACAGTGGCAACTTCTTGACATAAAGAAGAAATCTTGAGAGGAACCAGACACAAATGGTAATTAGTCCTCTCCTGGGTGACACTGGAAAGTGAGGTTATAGATTTTTATTTTTATACATATAGTTTATTATTCTTCCACAGCTGTATAATATAAACAGTTCCAATTTGTTCAGTAAAAAATAAAACATACCAGTGCATGCTGTTATAGCATGTTATATAGTCAAATATTTGTATTATATCAAAGTAAAGCGTTTTAGAACATCTACAACACAAGTTAGTTCTTGCAATCACTTATGTTTATGTGTAAACTCTTCTGTCTGGAAAAAATTATCTTTGATGCAAATGCTGATGCTATGTAGCCTCTTTTTAAAAATACTAAAACAGAATATCCCACAGTATCAATAATTTCATTTGTTTTTAGTGCATCTGTCTGGAGAATACAAGTCCCTTTTATAGACTGTAGAAATGATAACATAGATAGTATTGGAATTTAACAGTGCTGTGTTATAACTAAGTCTAGTTTTATTACAAATTATCTGATAACAGCATGGGCAGCACAGTGGAATAGTGATTAGCATGATCGCTTCACGGCAAGAAGATCCTGAGCTTGAGTCCTGGGCTCAGGTGTTTCTGTGTGGAGTCTGCATGTTCTTCTTGTGCCTGCATGGGTTTCCTTCTGGTACTCCGGTTTTCTCCTATGATCCAGAAACATGCACGTTAGGCTAATTAGCTGTTCCAAATTGCTCCTACATGTCATTGTGAGTGTGAATGGTTGTGTGTGTGTTGGCACTGTGATAGTCTGGCGAGCTGTTCAGGGTGTACCCTACCTTTGCCCAGTGTCAGCTGAGACAGGCTCCAGCATCTCTGCAACCCTTAAAGGATTAAGTGGTTCAACAAATTTATGAGTGAGTGAGGGTGATAACAACAGTTGGTTCTGTTTACTTTTAATTTACTTGTTCCATTTAAATATACTTTAGTGACTGTGTGGCAACAGAACACAGTGTTCAATGTTAAAGCAAATCAGTTGAAATGAATTCTGAAATTTGTTACTCTCAGAGTAAAACGAGAAAGGTATTATCTGTAACAATGTTTTTTATTGTACTAAGCAATATTTTGGTACTTGCTGAATAAACCATTGTCACTTGGATGACATATGGACAGAAAAAATGATTTAGATTTGCAGGGGAAGATTTGACACAACCACAACAGTGTTGTGGAGTATGATTTAATTGTTCCTGGATGGTCATGTGGTTTACTCTTATTTCTGAGGTGCATAAAACACTATTTTGTGCATGAAAACTTTTTTTTTTAAAGTTTGAAACAAAAAGAGTGGGGAAACAGAAACCTTAGTTTGGAGAGAGAGAGAGAGAGAGAGAGAGAGAGAGAGAGAGAGAGAGAGAGAGCAGACACCTCAGTGTGGGCAAAGTTTCCTACCTAATGCTAAAGTTAGATCAGAGTTTTTGCAGCCACAGGCATGTGTGTAAGTGACCTATGCATTTGCACTGTTTTGCATTATAGCATTTACCTTCCTGTTTTGGTTTACAGAAAAGATTATATACCTTCATGTTTTTTGTTTTTTATTCATAGTGACAAATTTCACTATAAGCAATATGCATTTGTTGCTTACAGACATCTATGAGGATAATGTTATCCAATGAAAAGAGGTTAAAATACAGAGTATCTTTTCATTATCAACATAATGTTTGCTCAGTGTATCACATTCAGGCACTTCATCAGCTAGATAAATGTACTGTATAAAACAATGAGTTATGAGAATGAATTATTGGCGGCGTGGTGGCATAGTGGTTAGCACATCCGCCTCACAGCAAGAGGGTCCTGGGTTTGAGTTCCGGCCTTGGTGAGGGCGTTTCAGTGTGGAGTTTGCATGTTCTCTCTATGCATGTGTAAGCCAAAGACATGCACCTAGGTGTGAAGGTGAGTGTGAATGGTTGTGTATGTGTGTGTGTGTTTGTGTGTGTTGACCCTGCTACATTCTGGCAAGCTGTGCAGGGTGTACCATTACTTCACCCAGAATCAGCTGAGATAAGCTCCAGCCTCTGTGTGATGCTGGTAGGATGAAGCGGATTGGCGAATGGTTTTATGCAATTAAATAACATGCATTTAAAAATATAAACCATGTATAGAAACAAACAAGTGGAGGAGTGAACATACACACCCAAGCAACCCTTACAACTTGCTATTTACAACAGACACATACATCACACAACTGCTTCTTGTATGATTAACATTAAAACATTAAAAAAAGACAACGTATATTTGCATGTGCAATTACAGTAATGAAAGGTTTCGGAGGAATAGCAGAGGGCTAAAATTATAACTGTGTACAGAGAATGCTATGTATAAAATGTTTATGTGAAATATGCAAGCATAAAAAATACATATTTATAATAAAATGTAACAGATGTACCAGATAGAGAAGGTGTTTGGATGAAATTACAGTGCAGGTGATAAATATTTAAAACTAATCAACCCAGCTATAACAACTGAATGTGTGTCTGAATCACGCTCTTTCCCAAAATATCATTTTATGTAATATATAACTGAGAGATTTGAGATTTGGGAGATAATCCAATATAAAAAATTTTCATCTGATTAGCAAGTACTTAGCACTGTTTTAAAGATGCTGCTCTGAGAGAGTGCTAAATACAGATGTTTTAGTGCCATGTGTGAAAGTGTGTAATAAGGATGCAGTGTTTGTGTTTCAGGTGTGAGCTGCTGGTAGAGATGTCAGAAATGACATGCATGAAAAACACCACAGTGAGATCTTTTTAATTAAGACTATCACTCAGTCAGGGTTCTGTGGATATGTGGTGTGCAGTTTATGACTTTTTCTTAGCTATTTCATCACTCCAGCTATTAACACCCCCCCCCCCCAACACACA
>JAQMYF010000007.1:15631057-15641551 GCA_030014195.1 Neosilurus mollespiculum
TATTTCATCACTCCAGATATTAACACCCCCCCCCCCCCCCAACACACACACACACACACACACACACACACACACACACACACACACCCGTTTTCTCTGTAATTAATCAGGATATTGGTGATATGAATGTAAATAAGTAACAGCACTAGGACAACCAAAACAACAGAAATCATTTGAACAATTCTGTTTACTCAGTGGCACTATAAATGTGTCTCTGGTTTATATATTACATACACATAACAAAGTAGGTTTGGTTTAGACTTTCTTTTCAGACATCTTTATTAAATACATATTTTTATATAATTCACTCACTCACTGTCACTCATTTGCCGATCCCCTTAATCCTATTGGGGTTGCGGGGAAGCCGGAGTCTATCTCAGCCGACACTGAGAGAAGGCAGGGTACGCCCATCACAGGTACATTATTCAATATATATCTGCAACAACTTTTACAGGACTACCTGGAGGAAGCCCACCCAAGCACAGAGAGAACATGCAAACTACACACAGTAACACCCTTGTCGAACCCAGGACATTCTTGCTATGAGGTGAACATGCTAATCATAACACTACCCTGCCACCTCAACCTGAATATGTATAATACAAAGAAAACATCCTGTTTTTTTTCTGCTAAGTGTACATGATTTTAGGCTTTGTCAGTATACACAAACAATACAATTAACCTTGGGACTCTAAAGTATAAAAAGCTTTAATAATCAGTGAAACATTGTTGAGGGCTTGTTCATGGAAAATTGCCATTTCTAATTTACTGTGATCTTTCTGAAAAACAAAAGCTGTCAGGTAGTTACAATACATGCCCATTCATTCTATGCACATTATATACATGTATAAGAAACATCTGATAGCTTCATCAGGCCTTCTGGACATCCAGAACCTTCTATTGTTTCTGACATCTGTTTCCCTTAGTGACTAATTGCAATTATCACATGGTTTGGAAGTTATGGAAGAAGGCGGAGGGGGGGGGGGATTAATGAGCTTGGGCAGTTGTCAGATGGATGCAGCAGCAGTGCTGGAGGGATCCCATTGCATCGCTGGTGGCAGAGGTTGCCAGATTGTACATAAGTCCCTCATTGTCCCCTTTCTCCTCATCACACATCATCTCTTGTCCCTGATGATCCACAGGAAGGGGCTCAGAGCCCCCAGCTGTGTCAGAGCCTATCATTGTACAGCTCCTGCTTTAATTCAAACACACACACACACACACACACACACACACACACGTGCACACACAGAGCAGAGCAGAATCAAGATCAGAGCCCTGTGTCTACCTGTGCTTTCCTACAGAGAGCTGAGCCTTCTCTGATTAAATATGTGAATGGTAATTGTATAATTATAATCAGTAATTGCCCTTTGTTTGGCAGTGCAGAGGTGGCAGCTGCAGAAGAGGCTGTTCATCCTTAGAGAGCAAAATCACAAACACACACACACATAAACACACACACACACACACACACACACACACACACACACACACACACACAATGATCAGCAGGAGAAAAGAGCATGCAGGCTGTGCACTTTTAGCATACATTATTATTTAGAAAGCCTACAGAAGAAAAGAGAAGCCAGGCAAAGGGCATACTGGGAATAAAAGACAACTGAATTATTAACAATTATACTGAGTGTGAAAGTGATAACTCATGTGCCAGCACATTGTACTCCGTTTCTAAAAGCCTAAAAAAAATCTTTTGCTTTATAAGAGCTACAATATGACCTTCTGTTGCACTGTGTGTGTGTGTGTGTGTGTGTTTGTGTGTGGTTGTGTGTGTGTGTGTGTGTGTGTGTGTGTGTGTGTGTGTGTCTTAATGTGTGTCTAAGTTTTCTAAATTCAAGTCTTTTTTTTTTATTTCTTGTTTCAGTAGAGCTTAAATTACTAAAAAGAATAGGATCTGGATTCATCAGGATTCATTCAAGACTCCTTTATGTAGTTTATTTTGATTAATTGGCTACACATTCATATCCCAAGAGAGGCACCGAAGAATTTTTTTTGTTTTAGGGTTGAATTAATATTTCATTTTGTTTAACCCCTATGGAAACACCACACCATAGCACATGCTGGAAACTGGCGTGCTCTGCTAGATAGCGACCTTTTTTTCAGAGTATTACACAAAAGCCAAATCCACAAATCCTACAGGGACTTTTTCCTTTAATTAAAAACCTCAAAAGACAATTCTTCTCATCTTGAAGAAAGTTAAAGAGGATGTGCTATGATTCGTAACATTGGAACTCTTGGAAAATAATATGAAGGTGGGGCACTTGGAGTCTCCATTTAGCTAGAATAACTCAGACAAGAAACCAAGTGTTCATCATCATCGTTCATTTTCTGAACCACAGTGAAACCTGGTGATAGTGGGTTTGAACCCCCTAACCTTGGAATCAATAATCCAGCCCCCTACCACCGGGCCATCACTGCCCCTAGAAGCCAAGTGGGCAAAAGGAAACAGTGATCAAAACACAGTTAGTCATCATAAATGATGGTTATGGGTGATTTTGCATTACTATTGAGTTTTCATATTTAAAATGTTAATTTAAATTATGAACACTTGTGATTTATGTTTTTCATAAAAAAGTCAATAAAGAAAGCCATATTGTCTGTTTATTGTATGTGTGTATATTGTTAATCAGATCTCTTTTGTCTTTTAAACATGACAGCAGAAAAGCATCCACCCATTTGCCGAAACACTTAATCCTATCTCAGCCAACCCTGGGCAAAAGCAAGGTACACCCTGAACAGCTCACCATTCGAGCGCAGGGCCAACACACACACACACATTCAGACCATTCACACCCACACTCTCACCTAGGGTCAATTTAACACAGCCAGTTAGCCTAATGTGCATGTCTTTGGACTGTGAAAAGAAACCGGAGTACCCGGAGGAAACCCACACAGGCACAGGGAGAACATGCGAACTCCACACATTACCACCCTTGTTGAGCCCAGGACTCAAACCCAGGACCTTCTTGCTGTGAGGCAAATTTACTAACCACTATGCCCTATAAGAAAGTCAGCAAAACAAATTTAAATCAATGTTTCCTAAATAAATATTTATGAGTGTCCTTGTTTTAAATGATGGGAGATCATTGGAATCTTGCTTCTTATAATCACCGAGTGGTGCAGACAGTTCTGATCAGACTCCTATATCCTGTATATGGAGACACATTTCAGATCATTTCATAGTTTCTCTGTCAATGTTTCTTGTTTGAGTCCATAGCTGATCTCCACTTGAATGTACTAAAATCTACTCTGCTGAAAACCCCCTGTCCCCTCCCCACCTCTCTGCATACCATGATCATGATTAATTATCTTCCAGGGCCAGAGGTGAGGGCAGTCATAAAGTCAGAGGGCAGAGGTCAGAAGGTCAGGTCATGTGTCAGAAAGGACTGTCTGCCTAGTGAACTTCAGAAGTCACTTGAGGACATTTGTTGTCTTGCTAGCCCCAGCAGGGGGACATGTTTATGTAAGATGGGAAATGGGGTGGGGGTGGGGAGTAATTAACATGGAGTTTTGCAGTTAGGAAATGGTGCCCATTTGACCCTAAGTTTGGAGTTTTCTAATCCAGTGAGAGATGGATCTTACACCTACGCCATCTGGAGAGATGGATCCCAGACAAACACACACACACACACACACACACACACACACACATACATTACTTTCATTTTCACATTCAAGGACACACCTGCACTTGCACTCCCTTTCACACACACAAGCACTGGAGCGACACATGCATAGACTAATTTCACACTTGGTAAGTGTAAGCCTGGTCAGTATAGGCTCAGATGCAAGCACAGATGGCAGAGCGAATGGGCTTTTGGAGCATATCACTAGAGCTAGTGCTGCTCTACACTCTGCTTTTCCAGCCCTTAGCCAGTTTCAGACTAATGAAGAACTGCTTTCAGATCAGCTCTCACTAACAGTGACACTTTATTCTCATGGTGGGTGTGTGTTTGCACAAATCTGATTCCAACAAAAGTGAAATGACATGGATAGCTTGGCCCAAGATGGTGTGATAAGGACTGGGCATTAGAGACTTATCAGAAGGCTAATTCCTCATGCAGTGACACCACACCCCAGGCTTGCTATTACTGTGCATTAATGGTAAATGTAACTGGATGAATATAATACAGCAGAGAATCATATATCAGCTCAGGATCATGCTTTAATGGCCAGTCCATACTAACACCAATCAGTTGGTGAGTCTGCGTTGAAGCAGACTTGGCCAAGCATGATGTGTGTCCTTTGCACCCAAGCCTCACCCTTACCCAGACTGGTATTAGAGCCAGGGTTTCCGCTGAGCCTGTGCCATCTGCGCCCCTAAACAGGCTGCTGGCAGAGGGCAGCATGCAGAGAGCTGTAATTGGGTTGGAGTCATGAAAAAGTAGCACGGGTAGGGTGCACATTAGCAGAAAGGCTAATCATAGCACTCTGCCCAACTTCTGCCTTCTGTTACTGCTCAGGTCAGATGTAGACATGCTCTTTAATGAGAAGATGTGACCGTGACACAAGGGTGAAGTTAGCAAATGTGAGCTCATGAAAAATCTGAATGAATTCAAATTAGCCATGT
The DNA here is from genome assembly GCA_030014195.1 of Neosilurus mollespiculum. Taxonomy (NCBI): domain Eukaryota; kingdom Metazoa; phylum Chordata; class Actinopteri; order Siluriformes; family Plotosidae; genus Neosilurus; species Neosilurus mollespiculum. The sequence goes on from JAQMYF010000007.1 coordinate 15,635,643, forward strand.
GGCTGGATTTTGCCTGATGTTTTATGAATGGAGATGTAAGAACAGGCACCAATTTAATCTTAGAGGAAAAATCTGCCCCGAGTGACTTATATATTAATGTTGAGTCCAAGATTTATCTTGAAATTTTAATGAAGTTTGGAATTGATTTTTTTCTTTCTTTAAATGGCTTTCATATTCACTTTGGTTAACCAGCTACTCCATTAAAAACAGAGCAGCTGGACTACATGGTGATGGAGATGCTAGTCTGAATTCACCCTTGATTCATCCTAAACAGGATGATGTAGCAGCACTTTTAGCATCAGAATCACTAGGTACATATTTAATTTGCTTTAATTTCTTTTAACCTTCATAACCTGTCAGAACAATTGCGTTAGGATGCACACAAACATTCATAAAAATTAAGGTTCTACCTGGTATCCTTTATAGATCTGTTTGTTTGTTTTAATGGTTGCATTATGTCTATGCAGAATAGACGGTGTTCTTTTCATAGAAGGTTCCAAGTAAAACCCGTTTTTCAAAAGTGTGTGCCAGAATGTTTTTCTTCACTTTTTCTTCAATTTCTCAAATGGTTTTTAAACACATTTCAGCCTACATATTTTAGCTTTTCTTGCTTCCTGTCTGAAACGGCACTATAGTATCACATATCTGTCTAGCTGACCAAAGTGACAGTAAGCAGCTCTTTGATGAAAACCAGGTAACCAGAAAAAGTCCGGAAAGAAAGTGTCTTGCATCAGTGAGTGTGAATAATTACAGTAAGTACATTTTATACATAAACTCACACACTTACATACATATATGTAGTTTTGCATGAAGCATTATATTCTAAGTTTCCAGGGCTGAATAATGTCTGAGGGTTTGGACACAATTGGGAGGTCTGGTGGAAATCCAAGCAGGGCAGTTCCTCATACTCCGCTAGCTGTTGTCTTATGAACTTCTCACCATTTTAAAGCCCTCACATTCATAATGGACTTTGTGGCTTTTCTCCACTCTGTAATACACCTTGTCCCCCTGTCGCCATTCCTCTATTTTGGCTCAGTACTTGCGACCCCTGCCCGCACTAGTTTAATTCCTCTAAGATGCCTGTTAGTTCAATTTAATCTGTCAAGCAATGTAAAGGTTTCACTCATTTACCTACAATGATCTCAAATTCATTATTGACAATGCCCTTTAAAATATCATGTTATTATCAACAAAGTGGAAACTTCAGTCACATTTGTTTAATCTTTGGGACTGTATTAAATGTAGTTCAGTGAGGAAGAAGGTTATGGGGACGTAGTGATGCATTTAAGCTCCAGAGCTTTGAACGTGCCTTACCACATTTCACTTTATCTCTTGAGCTGGGGAGTTTAAAGCAAACAGAAATCACCTGGGAAAAGCTCCACATCAAGCTTTCAAAGACTCACTTTTATAGCAGTAGGAATGTTGTGTGCATACTGAAATGCCAAGTTATAATAATTATCATTATTTTTACATCCAATGGACAGGATATTGTTCTGGAAAGCACAGCCCTATAATTTCACAGTCTAATGAATGCTCCTGCAACAAATACATGACCAAATCGAGTAGGAGCCATGATACACCCAGATTTCAGCCTTTCCACATAGTTAACATGCAGTAAGACCAGGCTGAAAGCTCAGTGAGTGAAAACACAAATTTGCATTTTAACTTAGAAGAACTGACGCGGCAAAATAGATTTCAGATTTCGAAAGAAACCAGAAACTCTCTCTCTCTCTCTCTCTCTCTCTCTCTCTCAGTTTTCCCATCCCTTTTGGAAAATAGGATTTGGAACCTCCTGTACTGTGGGTTCCAGCTTTTTTCACTCTTTTGAATGATTGCACTGAATGATTGCAGTCTGCCATGATTGACTATTTCCTGTTTTTTTTGTGTGTGTGTGTGTGTGTGGGGTTGTTGTTTTTTTTTTTACTTTCTCCCCTTAGGAAGTCAGGTTGCCAAGAAGGGTTCAGCCACTTCTCAGAGCCTCCATTCTATTTCAGACCTATCAATCTCTGACTATGTGGTGGTCTCGGGTTGTTTTTACGAGTCATTTTCTGTAATGCACAATTCATAATCATATACATCAGGTATATTTATCAGAATTGGGTACCATACAGTTACTAGTTTCCTTTATGCTAAACATAATATTTTTATTCTTTTCCCTGTCCATTAACACAACACAAATATAGGCAACCAAATTAAACTGTCATCTTAGCCTTATAGCAAGTAAATGATTCCTCCTTTCCTCCTTTCTCTCTCATTATGATAATGTTCTCTGCACAGATATGACTGTCTGCTAAGCCTGTCCACCTTTATTAAGCCGTTCTGCATTGAAACTCTTCCCCTGTCATCCTCAATAGCTGTCTGCCAGACTGCTGGAGCTGCTTTTGTTGCACTCAATCCGTTCCCCCTTTGAACTGAAACGAAGTGACTCGGTAATGAGTTCCTCTCTCTTTAGGTTCATGACCCCACTGAAAAACTGGCTTGATAAAAAGGAAAAACAATAAAAAAGAGGGGGGAAAGGTGGACAGTCAAGGATGAGGAATCATTTATCTCTTCGTGACATTCTGCTACAACATGAAAAAGAAAATCTGTGAGTTTCCCCAACATTTCATTTGTGAAAGTATGATTGACATCTTGCAGAGAAACTGGTAAACATTCATAAAGCCAGCAAAACATGTCCATGTATGTAGGGACTTATTCTCCTATTACTGAGCTGCCAAAAACAGATGCCTGCTGGCTACTAGTAAGCTACCACTGGAATAAAACCTCATGGTGTGTTATGGCTGTTCTACATAACCATCTGTGGTTAAATCAGTATGAAAACACTTGTTCTGGTTAATGACGGCTTATAGATTGCATTCCTAAATATTGTGCTACAATTCACTCTTTTGGACAATGCATTTACCCAAAGAAGTCTTTTCTTTAAAGCACTTGATGGTTGAGAGTCAGATATATAGTTCCACCCAAAGGTTTGGACATACCTATCCATTTATTTTGAATTAGTATGTGCTACATGGGAATGGTATAATCTGATGGTTTTACTACCTCGGAGATCATTGACATTATCCCAAGTGGATAATTCTTGAATCAAAACAGCTGACAAACACTCATGGTTTGCAAACAGGCACTGAAAACTACAAAGAAAGCTACACGATATAGCCCTTTATAAGTAAAAAAAAATTATATATATATATATATAATTGTTTTTTTTTAATTAAAACTTTAAATGAACTTCCTAAGATGCCGTCATAAAATTCTCATAAGCATTGTGATGGAGCAGGTGATGTGATTATTTTCACACTTTAAAAATAAAAAATAGACAAGAGAAATCTTCTGTTCTTTTCTTGATTTTCTTATGTTTATTATATAATAAAACTTTGAATGAGTCTAAATAAACACCGTTACTTCATGGTGTGGACTCCAGGGAGCTCACCTGTCATAATTCTGTCATGCTTAAAATAAAAATAAACTATAAAGATCGTGAATTAGTTTACAATTAGTTTACATGGCTATGATGGTTGCCCCATGTCCTGTCCGGTGTCCGTACATGCCCACAGGAAACCCAATAAGACTGCTATGTCGTATAGTGATGCTGATTGGCTGTTATGTATGGCTGACTTGCATGACAACGAGCAGCGAGAATAAAAATAGGGTTCAGACGCTTCCGCCGAATGGACCATTTCATAATATGCCAATATAGAACAAGCATAGCAAGTTTAAAGGCCCCAGCATCAGCGCACGGCAAGTGAATGTCTGGAAACTGAAGTTTGATGCCTAAACTGAAACCCAAAAAAAGAGGCGCATACCCCACTGCTCAGATGCGTGCAGAAAAAAGACCAAGGAGATCTTCGTGAACTACAGGAGACCACAGGGTGGAGAGCACACCCCTATCCACATTGAGGGGGACAGAGGTGCCTGGGGATCAACATCAGTGAGGATCTGATCTGGTCACATCTCGTGGGTGTGATCATGAAAGCAGCGAGACAACAGCTCTACTTTCTTCTGTGGCTAAGGAGGTTTGGCCTTGGTTCCAGAATACTCACCAACTTTTACAGATGTGCCATCAAGAGTATTCTGTCTGGCTGCATCACTATCTGGTACAGCTATTGTAATGCTCTGGACTGTAAAGCTCTACAGAGGGTGGTCAGATCAGCACAACGCATCCCCAGGACTGAACTGCCAGCCATCCAGGACCTTTACACACAGCGCTTTAGGAGGAAGGCCCAGTGGATCCTCTCTGATCCCAGCCACCCCAGCCACACACTCTTCACACTCCTGCCAACAGGCAGATGGTACAGGAGCATCCGGACTCACACCAGCAGATTCAGGGACAGTTTCTACCCACAAGCCATCAGGCTACTGAACTGCTGATATACCAGGCAATTTGTACACAACATTTTGCACGCAACATTTTGCACACTCACTGTACACACTGTACATGTACACACCACTACTTCTGCACTACAGCCACTTCAGTATTTCTTTAAGTATTCTGTATACATATTTATATTTATATTTTCATTTATTTTATTTTTATAGTTTTTTACTTTATATTTTATATAAATGTTTTCTTTATGTGCAATATTAAGGGGTATCTCTGAGACTCTGAGTCCAAGAATTTCACTGTCTGTAGTGTTGTTCCTTTGTTTCCTGTATATGAAAATAAAATTGAAACTTGAAAAAAAAAAATTACTCAGGCAGGCAAACAAACTTGCAGGTAAATAAATGTTGGAGCAAACTGAGAAATCAGAAACCGGTGCCCATCTCAGCCGACTCCGGGCGAGGGCAGGATACATCCTGGACAGCTCACCAAGCCATCGCAGGGGCAACACATATACAACCATTCACACACACACACACACACACACACACACACACACACACATCCACATCCAGGGACGATTTGCAACAGCCAATTAGCCTGATGTGCATGGTTTTGGACTGTGGGAGGAAACCGGAGTACCGGGAGGAAACCCATGCAAGCACAGCAAGAACATGCAAGCCCCACACAGAAGCGCCGAGCCCTGGAACCGAACCCGGGACCTTCTTGCTGTGAGGCAGACATGCAAATAACAATAATATTGAAACCAAAATGATGACGCCTTAGCTTTCCATGGCTGGAAAAATCAGTGAGGAACAGATTATATAATGATATGGTGGCTTCACCTATGTATGATTTCCTGGTTGAGTTCAATATGATCTTTTAGCAAGGACTAGATTAACTTTTTAACACCAGCTTTAGGGGAAAAATCTTTTAAAGGGAAAAGGGCATGGAGTTTCTCACTGCATGAAAAATTCATGAGCTGTAAATAGAAACTCAGTCAGCTTCCCGATTTATGATCCCTGAAACTGCAAACATTTAAAGAATTTATGGACTGTGGAAATACTGTAGTGAAACAACTTTATACCACGAAAGGTATATACACTTACATTCATAGTCTCTCTCTCTCTTTCTCTCTCTCTCTCTCTCATACACACACACACACACACACACACACACACACACACACACACACACACACACGTTCCTCATGCTTCCAGGCAGCAATTTTCAAATTTAAAAAAGCAAATTTATATTTATATAATTAAAGGTGTACGGTGAATTTAGAGCACAGTATGGTTAAATTTTGGTTCGTGGATGAACTTTGGATAACTCACCTGTTTAAAAAAAGACCAATCTGTGCTGAACTCTGTAAGCTGGCACGCAAGGCTCAACAGAGCTGCTATTAAATGGCAAGAGAATTTGGACGACTCGACTTCTGGCAGCTGAGACACACCAGCACACATAAACAAGCTCAGTTACTGAGCGTGAAGAGATTATTGTGCTGTTTTATATAATCATTAAAGTTTGTGCAGTTGTACGCAGTGCACGGGGCACAGAGGTCCACAAAGTTTACAATCTATTCATTTAT
>JAQMYF010000007.1:15644795-15659724 GCA_030014195.1 Neosilurus mollespiculum
ACACACACACACACACACACACACACACACACACACACACACACACACACACACATTTTAGAACAGCTACTGTTTCTGTGTGGAGTTTGCTTGTTTTCCCTGTAGTTGTGTGGGTTTCTTCCGGGGACTTTGGTTTCCTCCCACAGTGTGCAAAGACATGCACACTAGGTTAATTGGCTGTCCCAAATTGCTCCTAGGGGTGAGTGTAAGTGTGAATGGTTGTGTGCGTGTTGGCTCAGCGATGGTCTGGCAAGCTGTTCAGGCTGTACCCCGCCTTTGTCCAGTGGTCGGCTGAGATTCCAGCCTCCCCACAACCCTAGTAAGATTAAGTGGTTTGGCAAATGAATGAATGAATGTTTACTGTTTATTATTTGTGTGGGGGAGTAACGTGGATTGTCATTTCAGCTTTTTGTCGTTCCTCACCCCACTATTTCTCCTCGGGGTTTGACCTTCATAGCATACTTCAATTCCTACTGCATATCATTACCTGGATATGGCCTGTGGGATACCACACACACCCAAACACACATACACACACACACACACACACGACAATGACAGTGGTTTTTGCAGTCTCGCATAACATCCACTGAGCTGAAAGGTTTGTCCAAGGTCATGCTTTCTAGTTTTACACTTTCACCTCATACCCCAGTAATAGTTAGTGATCATCGTTTACCATTTTTCTTAATTTGTAATTCACAGAATGTATACTATCCTGTAAAACAGGTTTCCATTTAGATTGTTTCTACAGTGTCTGTGAGCTCGCCTGCAGGCTGAGCCAGTGTGCACATCATTAAAAGTCCAAGTCACTGCTGTGGAAGATCAGGAACACTGCTGAGAGGAACAGCTAGACCTCAGGCTAGGAAATAAGTGGCCAGTGTTCTTTGGGATCAATGCAATTATGGTTCAGTCAAAGTAAGTACAGTTATTACTGGTCAAAAATGGAGGTTCAGGCAACCCTAGCAAACATTAACGCCCACATTGGCTTCAGAATTGTCCTTTGGTGCACTTAAAGTGGCGCAACTGAAAATCTTTCACTCGATAGGCAAGTTCTAGTTGACCATGAGATCAAATCCTATCCATGGCACAGTTATCTGTTGCCTGGAATCCAAAAGACTGTTTGGAAGGATGTGCATTACTCTCTCCACTGTCAGTTAGAGTGATGTAACCCCTGATACATCACCTGTTAAAGGGAAAAACATACTGAGGATGTAAGTGTGGATGTTTATGAACGAGTATAGGTGAAAGACATGAAATCCCAGGAGAGTGAAAAGAGTGCTGTCAATACCTCTAAATTTCCAAACACTTTGAGCAGTCTTGTTCTTCTTTGTTACATGCTTTGTATTGACTTGCTCAGCAAGCCGATGACCCCACATTCTCCTCTGTCTCCACAGCAACAAAGTCAGGGGTCAGTGTCCATTAAGCTCTGTTACTTCTAATCATTACAGTTCCCTGCTGGCTGTTTATTGGGGAGAGCGTAACCTCTGGTCTTTTTTGACCCCAGGGGGCCAAAGCTTTTGGCCACACACCCAAAAGAGAGCGATGACCCTGAGATCCTGGTAGCTAATGATGAGGACAAAGAATGAATGATGCGGTACTGCTGACTCATATTGCCGTGAAGTTTAGCAGAGCTGGGAAAAGATTTAGGGGGGAACAGGACAAAACAGAATGTCAAGGTGATGAACATGTACATGCTTTTAAATTCTTAAAAATAATCTCTTTAAATAATGATGAAGTAGAAATGATGTTTTTTCTACTGCCTCAAAAAAGTCTCTATAATGATATAAAGGCTCCCCCTTTTGAAAATATGACAGTCATTGAATATGTGTGAGTGTGCTTTTTGTAAGAGCCTCCTCCTGCCATTCCAAATAGCTGGGTATTTCTCTCCAACCGCACATTACAACTCCCAGAGCAACTCATGAGCCTGTGTTGTCTTTTGGGATTCATTCTGGTCTTCACCCTCATCCAAGCACTGGCTGCAGACACATTTTGTGTGTGTGTGTGTGTGTGTGTGTGTGTGTGTTTGTTTCATGCAGTGTCTAGTTGCTAGTATTCATTACAGTCTTTTCCAACATTTATTTGTTTGTTTGTCTTCATTTATTTATATTTGTTTATCATAAGTACCATTTTGTCCGCCTACGATTGCTTTAAATACACTATATATTGTTTTTAAAAACTCTTTTCTTGGTTATTGGTGTCGATTCCACCGCATCACAGATGTGTCACTGTTTAACTGCTAGCAAGCTATCTTTACTTTATTACAAATAAACCTGTGCATGATTTCATGCATACACATTCACACATAACAGCACTTTACCAGAGTTAATCCAACTGTTTTCTGAAAGTGAGAGGAAATTGGAGAACCTAAGACATACACACATACATACCCACTTACACTTGCTTGCCCTCTTTACACTCCACATAGACTTCTTGTCCTTACTGGCATGATGAGTGAAAATGAGAGCATGTTTCTGCAATTGAGAGCGCGTCTATGTAATTGAAGCTGGTATCACTAGAGACCGGTGATCAGATTGCTCAGTACTTTTATGCACAGGTTGCTCTTATTAGCTAAGTATTAAAAAGCAAGGTCAACAATGTCTCAATAAAACTGTACAGTGGACACTTTGCATGAGAGAAAGTACTGAATAGCATCTTTTTCGGTGTGATATTTTCAGCGTGTGTAAGTCACTCTCCCCTCTTGACTCGCTCTCTTTCTGTCCCTCTCAAAAAAACAAAACAAAACAAAAAAAACCCCAGACACACAGCTTTTAATGGCCTGTCTCTTCTTTCTCTCTATTTTTTCTCATCAGATGTGGGTGTAAAGATGGGGAAGCAGTGCTTTCATGTTCTCCTAACTACACTACGCTGCCCACTGTGCTTCAAAGTTGGTTTAATTGGCCTATAATTGGCACTATGTGCTGTGGGTGGTAATGTAGACTGGCCTTTTTTAAGGGTCTTCAGTGAAGATCTGCATAGCTGGTTCATTAAACATTCATTAAACCTATATTAAGGTTTAAGTAATCAAATGAACAGTACAAAAATGCATCTTTGGCTGCTGCATGAAACATTTAATAATACTATTGTTTTCTTCTGTAGGTTTTTTTATGCTTATTGTTTGCAAACAATTTAAGGAATCAAGAGTAGCAAGTGCAGTTCCAGTGATACTGTAATTTGACCTAAAATTCAGTACTGGTTAAAGAAACACCATTAAGAACTGGAAGCATTTTTACCATTTCATATGCTGAGTGCCAGAAACAGGGTTGGGTGATAATAATTTCAGGATGTCAGGTGCTATATTTGTAAAGAGCATTTCCATACTATATTAAAATAAGCCCTGCCTACAAGGAGAAGGATTGGGTAAAAGAAACTTATTCACTCATCCCAGCTAAAGCAGACAAAGAAGTGTGCAGTCTCTTGACAACAGGGGAAGAACCTACCAGACCTTTGTTGAGCTTTGTTGTTTAAGACTGAAGTGGTTTCGGAAGTGTTGTGTATTGGTGTAGGTGAGAAACTCTAGTACTCTTACACAGCTCAAAAGACTCACGGTACCAAACCAATCATATAAGGAATGAAATACAATAATCATTTTCCAATAACATTTTGTTCCAACGTGTTTGATTCATCCTTTACTACAGCAATCCGGCAATGCTAACATTTACTCGTATTAGTAAGGACTGACACATTGAATTTTATACCTAGTTTAAAAGCTTGTGGAGTGTCCAAGGGATATCATGATAAGCAAAATGACAAGCTGCAAAAATGCAGCTTATCATGTTACCAAGAAACCATAAAGTCCTTCCTGAAGATTTACATCAGTCAGTAGCTTATAATTAAATAATCCCTTCTGACCAATCAGGTTTAGGAATTCAACCGTGCTACATCATATGATTAAAGCTGATTAGTTTTCACTAAACTGTACACTGAATGGCGGTTCTAAAAGGCATTTATAACTCATGGCTGCTAACTGTTTGTTTTGTCGGACAAATCATGCAAAGTATTTAGCATTAACACATACCCCGTACTTATGACTAAGTCTGGATATTTTTCCACCTGCCTGATCATTCAGAGAGTAAGGTAAATTCTGTTGGGTGACATAAAAACCTGGATTATATGTTTATTTTTAGCAGTACAGAAGTGCATGTACAAACCATGGACGCCATGTTACAAAGACAGGAAATTGTTTTAGCTATTCTGCACAGGATGGGAGTAAAATAGATTGATCCTTGGACACTCTATCCATGGGCCACATGGGATATTTTTGTGTACTTTTTTGGCCTTGGGCTTCATGCCTTATACGATTACATGTACAGTATATGTATTTATGTGTGCTGGTTTTCAGTGTAGCACCCTGAATTATTAAGAACTATACTCAATCACTGGGTTTAAAAGTTTTTAAAAGCCTTCCAGTAAAGATTTTATGCACTAAATCACAGTGCCATCCCTCCCACCTCATAGTTTTAACAAGTGATTCATCCCCATATGACACTGAGACTGTCTTGTTCCATAGTGTGAAAGATAACACTGGCCAACAATTTTAACTTTTTTTCTGCTGACTGAAAACAAACACTTGTTTTTACCTAATTTTGGGGCGCTGATTTAAAAAATGACATTAGTTTTTTCCTATCACGTCATGTTTTTATTATGTGACATGTGTACCTGTGGTATTGGTGGCTGTCATGCCCATCAGGGTTAGTTGGAAAACTGCCAACTTAAACCTGAATGAAATTTTCTGTTTGTGCTGCAGATTGAAAATCAAGTTAAATCAGCATGGCTCCTGTTTGTAGAAAGTGTTTAAATAGTTCAGATGCATTTTGTTATATATGTGGAAGATTTACTTTTACTGTACCCTCTCAGAGGATGAACATTAGTGACTTTGTGAAGAGTCTACTTGGCTTACTTTAAGGTTAAACTTGAAGACCAGGACACTCATATGATGGCAGACTACTGTTGGGGTATTAAAAGGGACGTTCCAGAAATTAAGCACTCTAGAAAATCATACAAATGAAAATTAACCCATAAACACTGATAAAGGAAGAATGTGTTCTCTGTTGATGTGATCAGACCTGTGTATGTCAAGATGTTGTACTGAAACTGTATAATTTCTTAAAAATCAAATACATTCCTATGCTGGATTACTTTTTAAGCACTTTGTACTCAAATTTGTTTAAATCATGAGATTGATTTTCATTTTTGATTTCAATATTATGACTTGATAGGTCATTGATATCCAGTACAGACTTGTACATATTCATCACATAAATGATTTATGGCATTATTTGCTAGAACTTTATTGTCTTCAAATAGGTAAAAATTCATTCTGGGGATTGTAGAAGTCATTATATTTTGATACGTACTCGTTAAATATGCAGTTGTGCTGTACGGCAAAAATATGACCTCCTAGCCAAAAAACATTGTGATTTTTGGATTCAGTACCTTTGAATTAGTCAAAAACAAGTCTCAGATAAAAGTCAGCAAAAGTTGTGTTGGGCAGTGTAATTGCATCATCTCAGTTTCTCTGGGTCCACCCTAAAAGATCTAATCTCACTGTTAGACTGAGGCCCTGGCTGTGCTTTCTGTGAAAATTATGTTTATGTTTATGGTAGGCTCTTCTTGGCAAACTAAAACGCGCTCACCCAGCAGCTACAGATTCTGATTGGCAGCACCATGTTAGTGTACACTGATATACTCCTCTGGTCCCTCTACTCAAAATATTGATATCCTTTTCTTGAGAAACACATACTGACAGAATTGGAGCACTTACTAAAGCAGTTCCAGGGGAGTCTTATTAACCCTTCACCAACTGAACCATTGGACTCTGAGCCACCTTACATATATCTCAATCTACAGGCGATTCAATATGATTGGGATGTTAATGGCTTGTACCATGCACCCTGATGCAGGTCTACCCATTTGAAGAATAAAACCATGTTTTTACTTCTGTATTCTCATTTTGCAGTTCCTATCCACTAGCCAACTATCACATGACAGCTATCAACCAGAGATTTGGCTAGCACATGCTTGGACACTTAAACAAAAGCACTAACTGTACTCTTCACATATAGGAGTGAACAAACACACATAATTGGCTACTGTTGTTCTCATCGACAGGGGATAGAGTAATGGTGTATTCCATTAGTACTGAGAAGTTGGAATTTTTCAATCCACAGTCAGAATTATCAACTGGAAAACCCCTAATATCAGGTTCTTTACTCAGAAAGTCTGCAAAACCTCACAGACCCCATCAAAATCCAAGATGGCTACTCTGCACAACAGCCGAGTGATAGCTGTAATGGTGTACAGTTAGAACTTCTGTCTTGTTTTTAGCTAATTAGCTCAGTTTTACACGCAGTCCTAGCTAACATCTATCTGTGAACATGTCACTAGAGTGTTTGTATAGTCAAAATACCATATAATACCTTATCAACTGGAATTGTGAACAATAACTAACAATTGTTTTAAGCTCCAAATTGCTGGTGTTGGTTTGCAGACTTCTATACTGTAACACAGTCAACTCATATGTAATGCTATTCCTAGCTCCTATTTCTAACATCCCAGATAAATGGAGCTCAGCATTACACTCTTCCTCTATTATTGCTCTATTATAATTTCCTCTATTATAATCTTCCAATTAAGCAGCAAAAGCTTTTCTGTCACACCATGTTTATGTTCAGTATAAGGAAAATAAAACATTTATGGATATGCTGTTATATGTGATAATACACTATAGCATGCTATGGATCATTCCGCCCTGTGGAATTATTTTCCTATTACAATACATCCTATTGGGTTTTGTTGCTTACTTGCTATGGTGGTGCTATAAAGAAGCAAACTATTATATTGGAATTAATAAGGGAAAGGGGAAAAATTAAGCAGAAAACAGGGGTGAGCTGTAGGCAACATGGTCGTCTTTGTACTAAGACTGTAATATGGTGAGCAGCAGTGTGGGAGTGAGGCACATGTTCAGATGAGTGTGAGTTAAAGCTGGCATGCTATCTATCAAGTCTTAATCAAACAACATGAACACATCACTGTATATTTGCTATTAAAATAATACTTTATCTTAAAATAATATCTTTTATTCCATCTATCAGTCCATCAGTCCAGCACGGAAATGCCACATGTTTTGTGTTTTATTTAAGAGTGATATATCTGAGCTATCACTGTAAATATTTTAGAATTTTTTCAGTCATCCATCTGTTCATCGTGTTTTTATAGTCTCTGAGAAGTTGGAGTGTTTCATTAAAAGCGTGAACCTCAGAAATCCTTAAAGCTCTCCATGCAGCATTTATGTTATTGGGGATATTGATTATATATAGTACATGATTATTGCGTTTCTTTCTCTGTCTTGTGTCTCCTTCGCATTTCTTTCTGCGCCGCTAAAACTAGAGTTTAAACCACTAAAGGTAGCCAGAGGCTGGGTGTGTAATTATGTTGAATAAGACGGAGACAGGTGTATTACTAAAACATGGAAAGCTACTGAAATGCTGCTGCAATTTCAGTCAAAGGCTTTATTGCTTTATAAGGTACATGGGATTACTGCGTCTGGGCTAAATGAATGAATTAATAAATGAATGAGTGAATGAATATACATACATACATACATACAGGTCATTATCACGTTCATTATGCTGCCATTGGTGTCAGTATTAGAAGTTAATTAATGTTGCTTATGGGTGAGGGCAAGTTCAAGGGATGTAGCTATTTTGGCTTGCAATTGGCTGCTCTCTCGGGCGGTATATCAACCCCCCACCCCATCATCATTACCTATCCTCCCTCCTTTTCCCTCCTTCATGATGCAGATGGCTAGACTGTTAGTAAAGAAGGGGGAAGGAAAGCAGAGAAGAAAGTGAGAGGGATGACAACAGTCGTTTCCAAGATGGATTGATTCAATTTAGCAAACATTTGCAGCATCAGGTGACACATGGATGTGTTGGCCTCTCTTGTTTTTTTTTTAGGAATGCACCAATCTTCAGTGCAGGTGTGTTTGTAGGCGATTTATGTGGGAGGGTGTTTGGAAATGATGTAGAAGATAATGCGGATGATATTGTGTGTGTGTGTGTGTGTGTGTGTGTGTGTGTGTGTGTGTGTGTGTGTGTGTGTGTAAAAGATGTTAGTAATATGTTTTGCTGTTGACACTGGTGGTTCTGTGTGGCATTGACCTGAATGAGAACCCTCAATTCATTGGGTTTGTTCAAAACTGTCTGGGATGAGATCTGTTGGCGTGAATTTATAAAGACTTTCAGTTGAAAAAAAAAAATAAGAAGGGAAAAAAAAAAAAAAAAGGAAAAGAAACAATAAAAAATAAGAAACCTTGGTGTTTGGTATTTCTGAGTGAACAGAACTTATTACATTTTTTAATTTAGGTGATATTTGTGTCAGTACACTGCAGCAGCTGCTCTTACCATGTAACTCATTTATCCTGGCATTCTACAGGTGGTGGTGTTTGATATTGTTCTTTATTGATCATTTTTAACCCCCCTTGTTTAACCCCACTTTTTTTTTTTTTTTAAAGATTCAAGACACTTGAGTGAAGGCAGCTAGTACTCATATTAGATGTCATCATAGTTGGCATAGTCCTTTATTTGTCACACTATGATGGAAAAAAGGTCAGTTAAGCAGTCAAATGAACACATAATTCTATAATGCTATCAAGCATAATTTGCTTGGTTTGAGTGTACAGAGAAAATAATGGGCAGCATACAGTCTGAGCTAAATGAAATAAGCAGGGTTGTTACTATCTCTTCTTAATCTCTTCAGGCCCTTTATCTACTTCCACCTCTCTTTCCTGTGGTTTAGCACATCCTCTGTTCTCTGCAGTGAGTCTGTATATCTTCACACAGCCACCTCAACCTGATGTGGTCTGAGCAGGCCGTACTGAAACTGACAGGCAAGTTAAAGATAGCCAAATGTACATAGCTCGCTCTCTCTCTCTCTCTCTCTCTCTCTCACACACACACACACACACACACACACACACACACACACACACACCTTCCTATCACCTGCATACTTCCGCTGTGAATGTGAGCTGAGATGTAGAAAGACGGCTAAAAGTAAAGTGGCAACAATAATGTGTAACAAGGAAATGGGCATGAATTAAGCATTTGGTATGTGGAGAAGATAACCACACATGAACCACATAGCAGGGGAAATGAGGGGGGATGAACATGCACACTTATGTCAATAAAAACTACACAGCAAAGGCCACAGTGACAGAGGTTTAACACTCAGAAACAAAAAGAGCATGAATAAAACATGAAGATTACTCATGTTTGTGTAGCACATTAAATGCAAATCCTTAAGTGTTCTGTAAATAGTAGACAGTGCCGCACGTGCCCATGATTGTGTGTGTGTGTGTGTGTGTTTAATGTTAAATATACTCTTATCCACCACACCTTCTCAGTAATCTAGGTTTCTGGAATATTTTATTGCTGTCTTGTTGAATTTCTGACCAATGTGCTCTGCAACTAATACGGTATAGAAATGGGAAGAAACAATAAGGTCGACTGGGGCGATCAGCAAACCATCCAAACAAAAACTGGCCAAAGTAGAAGCCAGTAAAACTTTGGGTTATGGTCATTTTCTGTCAAAGTCCATTTTAAACTCTTCATTGAAGAAGTGCCCAAATGTTTTTTGTTTGACCAGCAGTATGATGAACCAGATAACCTGGTCTGCAACAAAATTAACCACAGAACTGCTTGTTAGTAAATGAATTTGAAAGACATGCATTATTACACATTGATTTCAACTGAATGTTGATAAAACTATTAGAAAACAAAAACGAGCACTCTAACAACTGCACTTGGAGAGTGCAAACCTCCACCAAGCCCAGCAATTTCCCATGAACCAAAAACTCAAACATTGTCTTATTTCACACTGTTAAAGAATCCTTTAAACAATTACTGGATCCAGAATTTGATTTGCATCATCACCTAAACATCTATTAGAGTCTTCCTTGTCCAAAACCCCACATCATCACAAAACATTTTGCGTAATCCTGCTATCAAATGCACAAACAAACACACAAACTGAAGGTAAAACATAACCTTTATGGCAGAGTTAAAACATTACTAACACAATAAAATTCGACAGCACCGAGGAAGAAAAACGTATAAAAACGTAAGAAAAAGGTATTTGGGTTGATGCAGTATTTACAGCCGTGAAATGGTATAAGAGAAAATAACATGTACTCTGCTTAAGGAATACAAACAGGGGCACAGGCATATGTTTGATGGCTTATTAGGCCAATTCCCTTTCTTGATTGTGTATGTGACATAGCAAATTGTAACAAACTGTGATGTTAGCTCCTCCCACAGGTGCCATTATGTTCTGTATCCTGAGCATTTCATTTATTATAAATTTATCATTTATTATGTTACCTTGGTGGCACTAAGGCTTGAACCCCTCACCTTCAGATCAGTAACTCAGAGCCTTAACCACTGCCTATAAGCAGGTAGCAAAAACCTCACAATTGTTATTAAATCACTGTTCAGTGCAAAAAAAAGCACAGTTTAAATTTACTGGTGACAAAAGAGCTTGTTTTCAAAAGAAAAACATTTTTAGAAGCATTATTTATAAGTATATGTTGATTTGTTCTTATTTTCTTATTTTTCAAGTATCTTTAAATCAGTGTAGTATAATAACTGCAGAGTGTGAAAGTGCTTTTACATAAGAAGTAGTGCACAGTATCTGCCAGCAGGAGCAGTAGAAGCAGACAGTATCTGACATGTGGTAGTGCTGCTGGAGGCTAAACAATAAATGATGGATCAGGTACGACTGTGTCAAACTTACACACACACACACACACACACACATACACACACACACACACACACACACACACACACACAGTGGTAAATAAACACTAAGTGATGAATAAGAACGTTAATACTCTCTGTCAGCTGGTCAAAGCCTGACGAATCAGAGAGCCGCCGCTCATGTGACTGGTTTATGATGGATTGCAATGCACAACCAATTTAGAGAGAGAGGGAGAACTCGAGAGAAGGAGTGACAACATGAGGGTAGAAAAGGAGTTTTAATACTATTTTACAGTAGAACTGTGCTTACAGATTCCCATGTCATATACCCATACTTCACCTGCTTAAAGTTCGGTTATTAAGTTATTTACTCTGAGAAGGTCAATTTAATCTGGTTAGAGATACAGAATTATTAATATCAATGACTATTTCTATTTTATTATTATTATTTATTTATTTATTAATTCATTCATTTATTCATTTATTTTCTAAACTGCTTAATCCTAATTACAGTCACGGGAATGCTGGCACCCATCTGAGCTGAGGGCGGGATACACCCTGAACAGCTCGCCAACCATTCACCTACACACACTCACACCCAGGGGTGATTTGGAACAGCCAATTAGCCTACTGTGTATGTTTTTGGACCGTGAGAGAAAACCAGAGTACCCAGAAGAAACCCACGCAAGCATGGGGAGAACATGCAAACTCCACACAGATTCGCTCCGAGCCCAGAAAACGATCCCAGACCTTCTTGCTGAGAGGCGGACGGGCTAACCACAGTGCCCACTATTATTATTATTATTATTATCTACTGTATATGTTTTCTTCAAACCCTGACTCTTCCACTTATTTAGAAATCCTTAAGTACAACAACGAAACAGCAAAACGCCAACTCATCTCAGTCCAGGTGGTTTTAACGAAATATAAATTAGCCGAAGAGCACTTCTGTTCTACTGGAAAGGAGACGACTGTTGAAATGAGTGTTCATGTGAATGAATAAATAAAGAGGACCTTGGTTTTTACAGTAATAGCCAGGCACTATCTGAGAGCAGTTAATTCAGTGGAATCCCTGAGGAAGCTGTAGGCCTCTTGCTACTCTTCCTCATACTCTCTCAGCTGAATCACTGCACGCCGCTGCTCCTTTATTTCAACACTGTGTCGACTTTCTGGATTGTGACCTCAGAAGATGCAAATGGAATGCAGAGCACAGTAGCAGTATCAAGAATCCACATGTTGGTTCCCAAGTGGCGCATCGACAAGGTGCGTGACTATCAACCCCAAGATTGCAGGTTCGAATCTGAAATGATGCCACAGCCATCCGTGGCTGGGAGTCCATGGGAGATAATTGGCTCTCACTGGAGGGAGGGATGGCTCACTTCACTGTCACTCACAGCAATCGCCAGCCAATCATGGGCGTCTGTGAGCTTATTCATATGAAGGGGCCGATAGTACTTTTCCTCTAAGTGTGTTAGGCCGCCCCCAAATACGCATGCGCAGCAGTTCGAAAAGAGGTGGGTGGAGGCATCGCATATCACAGAGTTTGTACTCTCATCAACTGACATCATCAGCAAGGAATAACCACCTGGATGTTTATTGTTTTCCACACCATTCTCTGAAAACTCAGAAAAAGAAAAGTAATGCAGTAAATCCCGAGAGACCCATGGTTTCTGAAATACCCAAGAAGCGGTTTCTGTAATGCTTAAACAGCGGTTTCTGAAATGCTTTAACAGATCTGTCTGGCACCAATAACCATGCCACAGCTGAAGCCACTGAAATCACGTTTCCATTCTTCTGATGTGCAAGCAAACAATAACTGAAACTCTTCACGTGTATCTGCGTGATTTGATGCAATGTGCTGCTGTCATGGCTGTTTGGATAACTGTATGCATGAGCATCAGCAGAGATGTTCCTATTATAGTGGCCAGTGTGTGTGTGTGTGTGTGTGTGTGTGAGTGTGTGTGTGTGTGTGTGTGTGTGTGTATTGGGGCTGCAGAGAACAGATGCCATATCACTCTTCTGCCCTCTCTCGCTTTCATTAGGGCTGACAAATCAGCTGTCACTCAGGCTGCAGTCCAATTTACACCTAATGACTCACGCCTGCACACTGAAGGCAGGGCCAGACCTCTTCTGATCTTTCGTTCTTTCACTCATCTCTCTCTCTCTCTCTCTCTCTCTCTCTCTCTCTCTCTCTCCTGCTTTCTGACACTGCATCTCCCTCACTTTCACTATCATTCTCTCTCCTGCTCTCTCCCTTTCTCGATCACTCTCTCTTTCTCTCTCTATCTATAAGTCTGTCACTCACATGCTTTCTCCTCTCCCTACCCACAAGCTCACACATACACAGAACAGTGCGTGGAGAAAGCTCTGTTTGTGTGTGTGTGTGTGTGTGTGTGTGTATGTGTGTGTTTGCTTGCTCCTCCTCTCCCTTCAGCCGTGCAGTCAGCAGCAGGATGCTGTGATAGAGAAAAGAAGGAGAAGAGGATTAAAGAGGGGGAGAGGCACGGAATGCTCACTCTGGAGGGAGGACCTCGCGTTGTGTTCGGGATGAAGGGATGACACATTCTGCATGCTTGTAAATGGTACTATTCATTTGGAGCTTAACTCGAGCTTGGCTCTGTCCATCTTGCCATGTCTCACTCTCAGACTCGGATCTCCCAGGAATGAAATGGATTGTCTGACTTTCACCTGTGCATCACGGCAGGAGCTCGTCTGACGAGTGAACCCTGGCTCAGAGAGTGGCAAGGGCCTCCTGCTGAGCTTCAGTCTCTCAGTGTGTCTGTGTGACTCCAGGATCCTTTAATACAGCATGTTTGGACTAAAGACTCCTCTCTACTATCTGTCTGGTATGATGGCATTAACTCTCTCTGTGTGTGTGTGTGTGTGTGTGTGTGTGTGTGTGTGTGTGGTGAGGGGAGTTGAATGGCAGATAGAGGAGGCTAGAAGGTTAATTCGAGAAGAGCTCTGGTGATTTCGAGGTTAAGGAGAGGGCGGGAGAGAGGCTGGAGCTGTAAGTGGGATAGAGAGAGAGAGAGAGAGAGAGAGAGGCTGAGCAAGCAGTACTGAAAAGGATATATATATATATCTATATAAGAGACAGCGAGAGGAACATCATACACAATCTATTATGTACATGTGATTTTCTGTAAACAGCCCTTAACACTGCTCTCAGGTGTTACAGTAGACGAATACTCTGTGCTTGATTTGCTTCTTATTTTTAGTTTTCCAAAAATAAGTCTGCTCTTTCTTTCTCTTTCTCTCCTTTTTGCATCTTATTTAGCATCACTCATTAGCTTGGAGAAGCCAGAGTGTGTTTTGTTTAAGAAGTGGAGGGATGTGTCAGGTTCGGACGCTTCAGTACGAGAGTGAGAGCGACGTGCTAGCTTGTGTTTTTAGTTAAACATGGCTCCATAACAAACTAACAAAGGAGTGTATTATTGTTTGACTTATTTATTGCAATGTGAATCTTTTGTAAGAGATATGTGTCAAGTACTGCAAAGTTGAGTTCTCGTCCATCTGTGTTTATTTTTGTATCTAACATGCTCCTAAATGTTTTACGATGCTGTCATAACCAGCAGAGATATCACAGAGGAGGCACCGGGTTACACCAGCCTTCCTGTTTGTAGTTCTACTCTAGTGTGTTAAGGTTTCCACTGACCCACACTGCTCTCTCACCTCTGACCTTTGACTCTTTGGACCTAAAAGGTTTGCATTGAGTAGACAGAGTAGCAACATTTTCATTAGACTAAAGTCACAGTGCCATCTGTGTGAAGTCTTCAATTCTACCGGAAGAAAAAAACCACAAACAGAGGGAAGTGACAGAGGCCCATGAGGCATGATACTGCACTTCCTACAGTCTGTGTATGTTCATGTTTTGTGTGCATTCATGTGTGTGAGTGTGCGTGTGTGTGTTTTTGTGTGCATATGTGTGTGTGGTCGATACAGCACTGTCAGTGCAAAATACATCAGCATTATTAATAAAACCAGATAGAGACGGCCACACATCACCATCTGTGCTTGCAGAGCTGCTGACGTTCACACACACACACGCACACACGCACACACACACACACACACACACACACACACACACACCCCCGCACACACACACACACACACACACACACACACACACACACACACACACACACACACACACACACACACACACA
>JAQMYF010000007.1:15659824-15680597 GCA_030014195.1 Neosilurus mollespiculum
CACACACACACACACACACACACACACACACACACACACACTCCCTCACACACACACACACACACACACACACACACACACACTCACACACACACACACACACACACATACATATGCATGCACATGTACACATGCTTGCGCACGCACACACACACACACACACACACACACACACACACACACACAGATGACACTAACGCAAAACCAATTTCTTTTACTAGAACCATTAACATTACTCTGAATTTACAACACGTCTGTTTGCTGGTGGGAACAGAAAATTGTTCACATTGAATATTTTACAGCAGCCTGTAAATCACCCACTCCTGTTAATGATTACACTATATTGTTATGGCTTTGCCCCACTCCTGTTTAAAAGATCAATTTAAATAAGCAGTCCACAGATGTAGCAGATGATAAAAGTGCTTATAAAGGGAATAATTGTGTCTCTGACACCATTTAATGATAGTAGCTATTTGTGTGTGTGTGTGTGTGTGTGTGTGTGTGTGTGTGTGTGCACGCGCGCTCATATGTGTGTATATACATGTGTGTATGTGTGATAGTTTGTCTTTAAGTACAGTTACAGGTCTTGTTTGTTCATATATGAATGTGTGTGTGTGTGTGTGTGTGTGTGTGTGTGTGTCCACCCCCACCCTGCTCCACTCTTCTTCACAGTGGGTAGCCAGCCATCCTTTAGTACTCTCCTTTCTCTTCACTCATTCACACACAGAATTGCACTCATCCCCCCCCACACACACACACGCGCGCGCACACGCACACACACACACACACACCATCAACTGCTCCTCCTTTTCCTCAACCACTGTTGCTACAGTGACCGTGTCAGACACTTGCTCATCGCCGTATGATTACTTGAGTGGAAAAAGAAGCATTCAAGATAAATTAATAAATAAATAAACAAACAAACAAATGACAGGAATGAGGGAATGAAAAGAAGCCAGGAATGGAGAGAAGAGCATAAGAGAATACATAAGAGAGGTAATATTAATCATCTTGCAAGCAGAGAAGTGAGGAAAAGAAAGAGAGAGGAAGTGGGTTAGAAAAAAGGAACGAAGAAAAGATTCAGACAGGTGGAGGAGAGAAGCACAGACAGGTCCTGACAGGTGACATATACACGTCCCTGTTTAGTAGCTTCAGTATTTAGCATCTCTCTGGTCTGTTAAGTAAACATTCTTAAATAGGAATATTCCAGCATTTTTCCACCCACGCATCTGTAGCATATGTGTAATTACTGCTGACAAGAAGTGTGACATGTTTTCCTGCTGTGAAAAGAACAGACAACTTGTTTACTCAAAGCTCGCTTATAAGGAAAATCCAACCACTGCTGATCCATCACAACCCAGACCAGGAAGAAGTCATATAGTAAAATAAGATCTAAATTGTATGAATTTCTGCTTTTAATCTTCAAGAAAGACTTTTTCCAGTAGCACTGTGTTGAATAGCAGTGTTTATAAAAAGCCATTTACAGCACATGTTTAAATCTGATTGGTTAGAAGGTGTGCATTGTTTTCATATATGTGTTTTTGGTTAACGCTGTAAAGCGTATAATCATTCATCATGAATTTTCATTTTGTTAGGAAACCTTTTCTGCTTTGTAAGCTCTATGTGACAGTCATCAAAGTTTATCAACCCAGGCTTCAGGGAAGAAAAGGAGAAAAAAAATTGCCCTATCACAATCCCCTACATATCCTCTACACCTTATGACATCTGATAAAATTCTATGCCTTTTCCATTATTCACTTTCTTTACATGACAGTGTGGTAGCGCAGTGGTTAATATGTCCACCTCACAGCAATAAGGTCCGGTGTCCAAGCCCCGTGCCCAGTGAGGGAGCCTCTGTGTGGAGTTTGCATGTTCTTCCCCGTGCTTGCATGGGTTTACTCCAGGTGATCCAGTTTCAATCTGTCCAAAGACATGCACATTAGGCTAACTGACTGTTCCACATTGCTCCTAGGTGTGTGTGTGTGTGTGTGTGTGTGTGTGTGTCTTGGCTCTGTGATGGGCTAGTCATGGCTTAACGGTTTGGCAAATGAATTTCTTTACATAACATCCGAGTGAAATAACACTTATTCTGTCATCATAAGGTTGTGTATCAATATCCTCTAAACTGTTTACAATAAACCAGCAGAAGAAATGACTTTGAGTACCAGTGTACTTCTGAGCTTGGTGTACTCCTGCTATATCTGTGCTACATGTTGGTGATGATCATAACATATGGGTTGACGTGTTATTAATACAGCAGTCATAGCACTATCTTCTGTTTAAAAAAAAACCCCACATCTGTTTCAGCTCACAGACCAGAAGTTAAATAAGTCTTATATTCAGTCTTACACCATAACATCTACATTTTACATTTATGTTCACGGCATTTGGCAGATGTTCATATCCAGAGCGACTTACATTTATCATTTTTATACAACTGAGCACTTAAGGGTTAAGGGCCTTGCTCAAGGGCCCAACAGTGGTGATAGTGGAGATTGGAGCGATGACCTTTGGATCATGTGTGTGTGTGTGCGTGTGTGTTTATTTTCCACTTTATATCAATAGGTATGCATATTTATGTCTGGTGTCTTGAAGAACTCAAAGAAGTGTCACGCAGCATTATAAACACCAGTCTGTAAACAATTAGCTTTTTTTTTAAATGTATGGGTCCAGTGTTTTAAAAGATTGCAGAAACTCCATCACATCGTTTCTGAGAGTCTAAAATGTCAGTCACATCCACACACGGATGTTGTTTTGAATTAGATTTTTATTTGTAACATTTGAAACATTTACTGAGGGATTTCAAAAAGTGCTCACCATACGTGTGAAATTATTCGTCAGATTTTTCCAAAGTACATGGAAATATGTCAAAACTCTTTACCTCGGTAATCACACAGACACTGTAGATATGATACAGAAAAAATAGGGTGAATACACTGAAGTATTCATTTAACTCTATGAGGTTTTGTGCATGCATCCTAAGATCTTATCTTAATGCTTAATCTCGTTTTATATCAGATTTTTGAACTTTTTATATGTTGGGCTGTTAGATTTTATGACAGGAAGCTGGGGAGTGAGGCAGTAAATGAGGGAAGGATAGAGAGATACAGAGTGCAATGTTTGTGTGGATGGCATTGTTCGGAAGGCACGAATGTATTGACTGAAAAGTGCAGTGTGAGCTCCCAGATGTCCAATGGCTTTTACATTTACCCACTTGCTTGTGTCTGTAGTGCCTGGCTTTATAAACGGTCCTCTTCTTGCAGGTGCGTTGGGGAGAGTGTGTGTTCTAACTGAAAAGCAGTGAATAGCAAGAACGCCAGCTGTGCTTCTAACTGCGGCTCCAGAGGCCTCAACCACAATGCTGTCACTCATTCGCTCACTTCTAACCATGTGTGTGTTGTTGCTCAGAGAGACAGACAATAGTGGCAGTGAGACAATGAGTTTAACCGTGTGCTAAACCACAAGTTCAGCGAGTAGACATCGGTAAACCTTCATTTCAAAAAATCTCTTAACATCGAGGTCTGGAGGGCATACACCAGATTCTGTACTGAGACACAGATGCAAACACACGCACACACACACACCCACACACACACACATGCAGGATTTGTTGAAAGATGGGCCCTCTTTCCTTTCACATAGGCAGGTGTGTGCGTGTGTGTATGTGCATGTGTATGCGTGTGTGTGTGTGTGTGTGTGTGTTTGTGTGTCTCTCTGTTTGTGTGTTTTGGCAGAGTGCCAGCAGGTTTAATTGCTCAGAGACTCTAGAGGCACCATTAAACTTGTGCTACTGATCTTTGTCTCTCATGCTGTCCCACAGAATTCGTAAATGATCTATAAACCTAACATTATGGGGTTGTGTTGGCCAGTAACAGCACCATGGGCTGTGGCACAAACCACTTTTACACTTTTATGGTAATGTTCTTATGGTAGTTTTGCATTCTTGCCTGTAACAAATCGACTTGTAGCAGAATATATACAGCCATGAATTAAAAAGAGATTAGGAAACAGACATTAACGTCAGCCTAAACTGGTTTTGAAGACCATACAAATAGCTCTTTAGGCTACAGAAATAACAAAAACACAAAAGGCCTACACTTTTCAGCAGATTTTAGGAATATTTGAAATAATCTGAAATACCAAAAGCCCTGAGTGCTGTTATATTTATAAGAAAGGAATAAACCATGACATGACATGTTAATAAATTGTTGTGGTCTAAAAGAAATAAAGCACATTATGTGTGCTAAATGATGTGCTATTATAAGAAAACTTGCAACGAAGAGTTAGAACAGTAATTCAGGGTGGAACGGTGACATAGCGGTTAGCATGTCCGCCTCACAGCAAGAAGGTACCGGGTTTGAGTCCTGGGCGAGGGCGTTTCTGTGTGGAGTTTGCATGTGCTCCCTGTGCTTGCGTGGGTTTCCTCATCGTACTCCAGTTTCTTCTCACAGTCCAAAGACGTGCACAGTTGGCTAACTGGCTGTTCCAAATTGCCCCGTCGTGTGAGTGTTAGTGTGAATGGCTGTGTGTGCGTTGGCCCTGTGATGGTCTGGTGAACTGTTCAGGATGTACCCTGCCTTTGTCCAGTGTCAGCTGAGATAGGTGCAGCCTCTCCATGACCCTAGTAGGAATAAGTGGTTTGGAAAATGAGTGAGGGAGTGTAACAGTAATTCTGTTTCACATCAGAATGCACCCCATCAATCACTCTCATTTTAGTTTGCTTTTCATTGTTTTCACACTGTATATACTAAAACTCTTGAAAAGAATTAGAGATTCCTGCTCACTCGGGAGCCTCAAGCTCACCTGTGTCTGTCGTCTGATTTAAAAAAGATGTGATGTGAGTAAAGAAGTTAATAGTGATCTCATATAAGAAAATCATAATCCAAAATCCACACTGAAGGTTTTCATTTTTCAGCTTTGTTTTGTAAAATATTCTTGCTTAAATATTCCTGGTGTCAATTATAATTATAATAATTATTATAATTTTATTATTATTATTATTATTTTTATTATTGTCATCATCATCATCATCATTATTATTATTATTATTATTATTATTATTATTATTATTATTGTTATTATTATTATTATTATTATTCATTTATTCATTTTCTAAGCTGCAATCATAATTGGGGTCGCAGGGAAGGTTGGCACCCATCTCTGCCGACTCTGGGCGTGGGCGGGGTGCACCCTGGACAGCTCGGCCGGCCATCACAGGGCTATTATTATTGTTGTTGTTGTGGTATTGTTGTTGTTGTTGTTGTTTGTTTATTTATTTATTTTGGGATTTGTATATACAAATCTGGGAGATAAAGGCTAATGTTTTCTTCTTCTGTTAGCCACTTTATCATTTGAAAGCTATAGCAGCCTTTTTATACAGCTTACAGCACTTCATGATTGGCTAATGATGGCTAAAGAGGGGTGGATTCATTTTCACCCAGAGAACACGGCCAATTTCAGCTCACAGGCACTGATGCATATAACATTGTCAGGATTCTTGTGCTGGGTGATATTAAATGTTGAGTTTTATCTTGCCTGTCAGCTAGGCAATCTGATACTGAACAGAACCTCAACTATAACCAATCAGAAAAGACTGCACCATGCAGCACTATGCATATATCCACAGCTGTCCTAGCACTTCTTTCCTTCCATCAATGTCTTCGCTGCTGCATTATAAAACAGAAAGATGTACATTAATCTTCATCTACGCAGGCCAGTATACTGTAAGTAGGCCAGTGCAGCGGCGCCCAACCCTCCACCCACACAATGTAAAATGCTAGCCCTAGTTCTAAAGCTAACACATTAAAGATGCTCAGGTCTCTATGATGATCATACTTAACAAGGACAACCGGTATCCATGACAACTAACAATGCGAGTCTGACCTGTGCATAAACACAGCTGATCTTCAGGCATAAGGAGACACCAGAAACAAAGAATAAGACACATGCTCTCTCTCTCTCTCTCTCTCTCTCTCTCTCTCTCTCGCTCTCTCGCTCTCTCAAAAAAACATACAAACAAATATAAGTAGCCTATAGTCGAATGACTGTGAATTTTCTCTTGGGGCCAAGAAATAAATCAAAAGTGTAATTAATTTATTTGAGTCATTGCTGTAACTAATAACCTGGTAATTATAGCAATTTTTTCCAGTAGCGTGCCTTTTTCTTTCTTTCTTATTTTCTGTGAAACATTTACTCTAATTTGGTGAAAACAAATCTCTTTGATGCGTCAACCAATTAAGCAATTGTGTGTTTGTGTGTGTGTGTGTGTGTGTGTGTGTGTGTGTGTGTGTGTGAGAGAGAGAGAGAGAGAGAGAGAGAGAGAGAGAGAGAGAGAGAGAGAGACAGGGTACTTGTTCTTGCTACACACTGAGATTTAAAATACATTTTAATAAGGACATTTTGGCTGGTCCTTACTTCTCCAAATGGTTATTGGAGGGTTAAGACTTGGTTTTATGCTTCAGAATAGAATTAGATTGAGGTTAAGATTAGGGTTAAGGTTAGTGATTAGTTATGATGGTTAAGGGTAAGGTTAGGATTGGGGATGGATGTATTACATATTATGTTGGTCCTCACAAAGATAGAAGTACATGTACTGTGTGTGTGTGTGTGTGTGTGTGTGTGTGTGTGTGTGTGTGTGAGAGATAGGGGGGGGGGGGAAGGGGCAGGGGGACTTGTGGGGCCTTCACTGTTTAAATCTGAATGTTTTCAATTCTCCCTCTCAAACACACTACGATGCCCCACTGCTGTGGAACTAATAAAGCAGGAGAAGGGATGTCTGTGCTGTATGATCTGCTTTAACACTTAGTGTGTTTACTATTCTATCCGAGTGGCTCTCTTGTGTTTCAGTCTTATCCTGCACACGGCTCTTCATTTGCATAATCTACATAATCAGCCTGATTTCAACAGCGAGCACTTCTGCATATGATCATGTGGCTAAGTGGTAAATCAAAATTAGGGCAATCATTTATGAGCCCATGGCAAGCTGCTACACACACACACACACACACACACACACACAATGAGAGTATACTGTATATCTCAGACTTAACATTTGATCGCTCTTTTTCTTTTGCAGTTTAATGTTTAAGCAGTGAGAGAAAGAGAGAGAAAGAGAGAGAGAGAGAGAGAGAGAGAGAGAGAGAGAGAGAGAGCGGGGAAAGTTTAACTAGTATCTTGTCAACATAATTAGTAAGACAAAGAAGTGGAGAACACAAGGGATCCTCCTTTCCATAAACACACCCAAATGCACACACACACACACACACACACACACACACACTCCCCAGTTGTACTAAGTAGATATATTAAGATCCTACTGTCAAGAAATGATTTTCCTGCTCTCTCTCTCTCTCTCTCTCTCTCTCTCACACACACACACACACACTCACACACACACACACACACACACACCTTGTCTTTGTCTCTCGCTCTCTTTCAAATAGCAGTCACCACGTTCACCTGCTGTTTCTGTTTATTCTAGTCTGCTTATCTTACACCCCTGCATACTGTAGTCTGTTTGTTTATCCAGTGGGTGTGTGTGCAGGTGTGTATGTGTGGCCATCTTCCATTTAATCACGCTAATCTCCATTTATAACCCTATCTCTCTCACCGTGTCAGCCAGCACACAATGAATCACTCTCTCTTTCCCCATCTCCTAACACGCTCCTCTTTAATTACCGTGAGGAGAGGTAGTGAAGAGAGCTGTAATACACATATTTGAGTTTATAAGCATGATGGTGGAATACACATTAAGGATAAGGGTGGGAAATGCATCATGACCCTAGTGTCAGGTGATTCTTTGTGTCTCTGGGGGAAAACCGATCATCTGATAGGTGTTTTGTAATACTCTAATGGATTATGTCTGTATGAAGAAAGCAAGTACAAGAATAATACCGTGGGTATTGATATCAAAGCCTGAATGTGGACATGTGATTAAAATTGTCACTGTAGTTTTTTTCAAGTGTGAAAATAAAACTGCATGGCCCAAGCGTAAAAAAAATTTAGAAAAAAAAAAAAATAAAGTAAAAAACCGACTAAATATGCATAAGAAAGCAGGTGTGCACATTTTATGTAACACATTCAGTGAATGTAGAGGATTATCACACAGGGCTATGCACTACTGGATCAATTAAATAGGGAGAGACATCAAATTTCAATACCTCCTCCACATTGTTGTAATCAACTAAATGTTTAGAAATTAAACAAAAAAAGAAAGAGACTTCTTCACAAATTCTGCACACCTTCTCTATTTATGAATATCCACAGCCCTGTGTGATATAATCCACTACTTACACCCCATAGGTCACAATAGCAGAGAACAGGGGAAAAAAATATCTTCTGTTGTGTATCAGTCACATTTTTTCTCTTGTTGTTCACAAACAATTAGCTTTTTATTCGCCCTCTATTAGCATGAACAAAACGCGAATAAAATACAAATGATGACAAAATATATAGAACATGGCGGATGCCAGCAAGTCTCAAACTTTCCATGTGGAAGTCTCTAACTTGTCGCTTTTCCTTGCAAACAAAAAGTGAATAATTTGCGAGCAAAACTTCTCACAACATGTGTGGACTGTTTGAGAACAGTTTCAGACTATTCTGCATCAGAGCCTCGTTTTGCGACATTTGTGGAAATTTCAAACGTTTTAAATTATTTCCAATGAGTTCATGAACCAGGCAACCAAAATGCGATGCCGCGAATGTCGAAAGACAAATTTGAGAATGAAAAGCGACAGCCGCGAATTGCCATTTGCACTAGTCGCTTATCTATCGCACCTTTAGTGTGATCACCCCCTAAGCACTGCACCGATGTTGCTCATTTTTGTTGAGGTGAAATTCTGGACCCTAAATAATTGGAACTATGTTATGCTTTAAATCTTTGGCTAAAAAATTCCCAGCTAAAATAAAGACCAAATATATAGCAGCACTTAACTTTGTTCTTTTTTTCCTAATTAGGTGTGTGTGTGTGAGTGTGTGTGTGTGTGTGTGTATGTGTGTGTGTGTGTGTGTGTGTGTGTGTGTATACGTGCGTGCGTTTGTGTGCATGTGTGCGTGCGTGCGTGTGTGTGTGTGTTTCTGAGGTAGATGTGCTGCTTTGTACTTTTCCTTCAAACAGCTGCACTCAAATTGTAGCAATAATAAATTAACCTCTCTCTGTCTCTCTCTCTCTCTCTCTCTCTCTCTCTCTCTCTCCTGTCTATTGTCCATAATCTGTCTGCTCCCCTGGGTTTCACAGCCGCAGGTGCTTCAGTTATCAGTTAGTACTAACTGCCAAACATTTGCACATGCACCCCCCCCCCCCACCCCACCCCCACAAACAAACACACACACACACACACACACACACACACACACATACAGTACAAGTGAACACACACAGTTTCCAGAACCTTTGACTTGTTTAAAAAGGTCTTTAGGGTAAACGCTGGCATTTTCCCACAGCTGCTTTCTCCTTCTTTCCTGGTTCCACACACTAGAAAGTGTGGTGTGTGTGTGTGTGTGTGTGTGTGTGTGTGGACGTGTGTGTAGGCACACAGGAGGTGGGAATCCACAGGAGAGGAGAATGCTGTAAGCTGGAACTCCCCCCTTGTTTCCCTTCTCTCCTTGGCTTTTCTCTCTCTCTTCATGCAGCTTCCTCTCTCACCACTGAAGGACTGCACGCCTGTCATTAGCACAAAATGGGGGAGGTGCAAGTGCCTCTGGGTACTGATGGGGTGTTTGATCAGGGAGGCGAGCAGAAGACATTCTTCTGAACAGAGAAAGGCAGAAAGGGAACAAGGGGGAGAATGAAGAGGGGGTTCATCAGTGCAGGTGGGAGCGTAGTGTTTTCTTTTTTCATTCTTTCACTCATCTGTTTTGGATGGCAGACTGTGTGTTTTAAGGACTCCTTTTTCTTGCCTGTGATTCCGCTGAGTGTTCATTGTCACTGAT
This sequence comes from Neosilurus mollespiculum, assembly GCA_030014195.1. NCBI lineage: Eukaryota > Metazoa > Chordata > Actinopteri > Siluriformes > Plotosidae > Neosilurus > Neosilurus mollespiculum. The sequence continues at coordinate 15,669,755 of JAQMYF010000007.1, forward strand.
TACATTTAAATATACAAACTACAAACTTCTTACTGTGAAACATCACATCTTGGCAACAATCCAACAAATTTATTCTCATTTTAGAGTCTCTGGGTTAAAAAAAAAACATGTGATAATTTTATACTGTTATTATTACATTATTATGTTATATTGTGACCCATCACAGCAGAAATTGTTAATTTTCAACAAAGTTCAACAAGTATTCAACAAAGTATTTAATAATTTATGACTAAATACCCACTTTGCTGTGATAGATCAGATTTATTAAATAAGGATTCACTTTAGTTGTTATTTCTTATTTAAGAGTCCATAAAACCATTTTGTTTGTTTTTATCCTCCGGAGCATTGACCTTAGTTTGTAGTTTTTCTTGACTTTTTTCTATGTTTATGTATTGTGTACATGAGTAAATGTAAAAAATGTAAAATGTCAGATTAACAGCATCTCCCTACTGAATAAGCCAGTTCTACACCATTTCTTCCACATTTATCAAAATCTGATAATCTGCTTTTAATCGGATAATCTGATCTTTAAAAAAATCAGATAATGACGGTATCATCGAGTGTGTGTGTGTCTGTGTGTGTATAAAAGTGTAGAGCCTTTTCAAAAATGGCATTTTACTTTAGAAAGTTGTAAGAGATAGAAAGAGAAGAAAAAGACAAATACGAGATTTTCTTTAGGGAGAATGCAAAATAATATATATATATTCACATCTATGTTTGGATTAACAGCCAGACTATGCTAGCAACTGAGTAATTCAGCTATAATCTAACCATTTGTTGGCCACAGGAAGGTAAATGGGAATATATTTTAAAGATCACAATCAGCTTTATTTGCCAAGTTTGTGAACACAAACAAGGAATTTGTTTATACAGATAAATATAAGTGAGGAAACAGAATGTAAGGAAATATGTGCAAAGGAGTAAAATGTACAGTAACAATATAGTATAAAAAGAAATGTAAAGTATAGTGCAGAATAGTATAATACAGAATTTATCGTTGACACTGAGTGCAAAGCAGTATCGTGTGTTCCTGAGGCAGGGCAGTGGATAAAACATGTGTGAACAGTGGGTTATTTCGTAGTGGATGAGAGTTGTGTTGGTAAGAATGAGTGAAACTGGCACAATACTTAGTTTTATCTTTTTTCATTCATCCATTCATTCATTTTCTGAACTATGTAATACTAATTAGGGTTGAGGGGAGGCTGGTGCCCATCCAACTCTGGGCGAGGGTGAGGTCCAGAGCTCGCCAGGCCATCGCAGGGCCTTTTTTCATTCAAAAACAAACCATCCAAAATCCTATCTATAAGGTTCTTTAAGTAGATTTTTCTTCTTTGATTGATTTATTTCATGTAGTAGTTGGTGTACATGTTACTAAACTACAAACTGTATGCAAGGCACAGTACTAGTCCGGTGTATCCAACAACTCACAGTAACATCTGATTCTTAGACTTAGTATCATGAATTATACCCAAATTTAGTTACCAAAAGTCATCAAAATATGCCATGAATGTCCAAAATACTTATCTATATTTGTTAAACAGCCTTTCATCTTGCAGACTGAAAGGATTTGAGAGATTTTGAGCCCAATATGGAGTTGATGGAAATGGACTGCAGCATGACCTTCTTGAAATCTTGTTGGGCTGAGATCCCATCACAACCCCTAAAAACTTAATGTATGAACCTAATTCATGTCCAGTATCTTTTATAAACCAAATTTCCATTTGTATGAAGGATTAGGTCTTGTTTCTTCAAGCAGCTAAAGACACCACCCCTTTAAATAATGTGCTGGTAGAGCACGTTTTGAGCCATTTTTAAATTATTTGTTTAGGTATACAGAGTTTTACCATTAAATAAAGTTTTACTGTTTGGTACGAACCTGTATTTAAGAACAAACAAAAAAACCAACAAAAAAAGATGTTAATGTTTGTATAAAAGGTTAAACATTATGGGTATTGTTACCCCAAATGAATAAAAAATGCAAAGAAGAAATTACTTGCTTTTTTTTTTGATGTGGCCTTTAAAGGGTTAAATACTGCACTGTTGTTTTAATGCACAGACATGACAATGCACCACACCATGTTTCGCTTGGTTTTGGTTCCTGGGAGATTGTGTAAGTCTGAAGTGACTCTAACACTTAAAAGCTTCTCTTTCATTCCCCACTGGGAGGAGAGCTGCCACTGTTTGCTGGTGGGCTTATCTTTCTAGTAATGGATGATGTGGTTTGCATGTTAGAGCTTAAACTTCCTGTTTGAATGGCCTTTGGCAGACATTTCAGCTGAACAGCTCTCAGCTATTAAAACATCCTGCGTTATCAAGTATTTGTTTGATGTATTTCTCTTCATTATTTCAAAACGTTCTCGTGAATCTGTTTCCTCTTGATCTCACTCACTATCTCACTCTCTCACACACTCAATATTTCAACAATAGTGTCTAAGTCCATCTCATTCCAAATACAAAAAAATACGCTGTCAAGTATGTGACAGTCTATCGAGTGAATACTTCAACAAAGTGTTCTGGAGACTATGTTAGACCAAACAAGTGGAAATATGCCACGACACTCTGGAATCTGGATTTATAATAAGACAGTCATACCCGGTGTTCTTGTGATCAGGGTTCTGTGCTGTTTTTGGTGGATTTAGTATAAACACTGAAGCGTAGTGGGTTTGAAGCTGTGAAGGGCTCTCAGCTTTCCAATCAAGGATTTGGATGCATTATGGAAGAAGAGCATTCTGTTATTCCAAACCCTTACAGGCTGAAAGCAGTCAAATAAGTGCATGCATGATCTAGATTGACATTATAAAAATGATGTTAAACTTTTATATGAAACCGAAAAACTACATTGAGCCAGTCCATGATTTCTCATGTTTATTTCATGGTAATGATAATAGTTATAATAGGTGTGAGAGGCAGGGCACACCCCAATCAGGTCTCCAGTCTTTTAGGGCTAATACAGAGACAAATAACTATTTACACTCACAGTCACACCCATGACCAATTTTGAGTAGCTCATTAACTTAAAATGCCTTTGTGTCTTTGCAGTATAGGAGGAAACTGGATAACCTGGATGAAACCCATGCAAGCATGTAAATGCCCTAGTCAATTCTGAATCTTCTTGCTGTGAGGGGACAGTGCTAGCCACTGAGCCACCTGGCTGCCTTTATCTAATATGCTTAATAATTGAACAATTACACACAACTGGGGTGTAGGCACGGTGGTTAGCACGTCTGCATCACAGCAAGAGGGTCCTGAGTTCAAGTCTCATGCTTAGGCGTTTCTGTGTGGAGTTTGCATGTTCTTCCCGTGCTTGCATGGGTTTCCTCTGAGTACTCCAGTTTCCTCCCACAGTCCAAAGGGATGCACATTAGGCTAATTGACTGTTTCAATTTCACATCTAAGGTGTGAGTGTGAATGTGAGTGGGATTTTTGTGTGTGTGCTGGCCCTGCTATGGTCTGGCGAGCTGTTCAGGGTGTACCTCGCTTTTGCCCAGTGTCAGTTGAGATAGGCTCTAGTCTCCGCACGACTCTAAAAGGATTAAGTGGTTCGGCAAATGAATGAGAGAGAGTGAGTAAATACGACTGAAGGCACAAAGTTTGAGAACCCTCAGCATGCAGTGAAGATTAGCAGCTTTTAAAGTGGGGTTTCGTGAGCCATTGGCATGGAGTCTGTGATTTTGTTATTAATTTCGTAACAGTGGTGGAATATACAACATTTTTATATTTCTTATTATGTTTTCAGAATAAATATTTATTTATAGCTACACAATGTAATTGGGGTGGCACAGTGGTGTAGTGGTTAACACTTCACCTCACATCAAGCACGTCCTGGGTTCGAGTCCCGGGCTCAGCGAGGTATAGTTTCTGTGTGGAGTTTGCATGTTCTCATCGTGCTTGCGTGAGTTTCCTTTGGGTGGTCTGGTTTTCCTGCCACAGTCCAAGGACATACACATCAGGCTGATCCTAATTGCCCCTAGGTGTGTGTGTGTGTGTGTGTGTGTTGGCTCTGTGATTAAGCTGTACCCCTTCTGAAGTTATTCGTTTCACTGGACTAGTGATGGAAATAACTTATCATTCTCATGGGATCTTATCATTGTGGGATCAGGGACCATCAGGGATCTGTGATTTAATATTTTTGGTATATTAGTGGAAGTTGCAACCTGTCATTAGAATATTTATCGAGTTTTTAATCATTATTATTCAGTTTAATAAGTAAGAAATATAATTAACTCTCAGACGGCTCTAAATGAGAATATTTATATGATTTATTTATATTAATAAAATAATAGGTGCTGTGATGTTAATCTGTAGTTAGAATCGGAAGCGCGTGCTTCTCTCGGTGGGCGTGTCAACAGAGCAGGTGCTACGGGCTGGCCACGCCCCGCGCGCTTCTAAGCCCCGCCTCTCGCGCTTGTGCGCTGGGTCTTCCGCGCCGCAGAGCTGCTTCAGTCCGGTATCGCTTCACATGGACTAACACCGGGCTGCGGGTTCTCTCTGTTTAAAGGTGGGTTTCCGTCTGTTATCCTTTCACACACTTCCGGAGCGGCTCAGGACGTGCTTTATTCTGTTTGTTTTTTTTTAACAGTCGCTAACTTGACCAGCTTGCGTTGCTTTCCTTTCATTAATAAGAAGAAGAGTCTCTCTCTCTCTCTCTCTCTCTCTCTCTCTCTCTCGCGCTCTCTCTCTGCGCATGCGCACTGTCTCCAGTCTAGCCGAGGATTCCCTGCTTTTAAACTCTTCCTTCAACTCGAAATACTGACTCATTTAATACGTTTTGTTTTGCTTCTGTTGCTCTTTTGCTCTAATTATACACAAAATATTCACCAGCACAAACGGAACAGTTTAGGAGATACAGAGCAGAATGATGACAGGAGGCTTATTTATGTATTACTTTGTTTGTTTGTTTGTTTGTTTATAGAAACATCAGATTTTTTTCAATGCTGAATTGCAGTACCCCCCCTCCCACCACCACCACCATCAGCTGTGTGAGTGTGTGAGTGTGTGTGTGTGTGTGTGTGAGAGAGAGACTGTTGCATGTGGTGATGAGTTGTTTTTGGTTCCTTTTGTCATGTCTGCTGGATTTCTACCAAACTGCTGATGCCCTTCCTCCTCCTCCTCATCATCAGCATGATGAACCATGTGTGCTGGGAAATGAACAGAACTCGAAAAGTCACCGAGGGCTTGTTTTTCCAGGTGTCGACATGGTTGAATGGCTAGATTTTGAAGTAATGTCACTGTATACCGAGTCCCTGTACCACATGCCATCACGTCACTGTAAGGCGAGTTTGCCTCACACCACTTGATGGGTTAGATTGCAGATTTTAGACATTGCAGAAGAATGAGTAACGATCTCGAGCTCAGTTTCTCTTACTCAAAGAAGCCACATGAGGAAGTTTTGTTTGGCATCAGTATTGTCTCTGCACAGTAAGCTGGGAAGGCTATACATGAGATGATCCGAGACTGGAAATACAGGATCGCTGTTATGACAGGGTGGTTAAAGGCTTGCTACTGTACCTTGAGGCTGAATTATCTGTCATGATAAGTGACAAGAATTTTGGCTTTTGAGATAATAGGCTTGCCATAACTACAGTTGCATTAAGTGTGATCTGCCAAATACTTTATTAGACCCACTGCACCCAGATGTGTATGTTAGAGCCTTAGATAGATGATGAGATCGGAATGTACAGCATGATATGAACTCAGCTGGCTCCCATACAGCAGGCCATTACACAAACAAACAAAAAAACAAACAAACAAACCCTGAATCCTGATAATATACTCGATGTACGTGTTGTAGAAAAACAGCTCAGTGCTTTACCTGATTTTACCATGTCTATGTATGTCCTCATGTTACATAAAGGTGGTTAGCCCTGCACTGCTCCGCTACATTATCTTGTTAGATCACCCTATTAATGTAGCAAAACACTATAAGGTAAGCAAGGTTTAGTGTCATCTGTACTCAGAATCCTGTTAAAGAAAACACAGTATTTCATGGACTAATCTTTTTTTTTTATTTAATATATAATTTTTTTTGTCATGTGTTTTCCTGATCATTAAAACAATCAGCACATCCTGGTACATGTCACTGGACTGCTGGTTTCTCTATTTTCCTTTCTGTTTTACATATCGTGGGCAATAATGTACATATCTCTGCACACATATGAAAAGGTTGATAAGTGTGTGTTTTGCAGAAGACTGACTTACTGTGCCCTCGAGCAGAATGACCCATCCGTTCCTAATGTGGTCTGGCCTGTTTCACACAAAAGCACCACTATCGCTGTGATACAAGCTTTGTGTGTGGGGCAAGTGTCACAGGAACTCTCCACTGAACATCTGACTCCATTAGACACACTCCCATTCACTCGCGAGCTCTTTCACAGTCACTCAGCTGCCCAGTCCAATCTGTCGAGCTAGGAAAGGGTTAAATAACCGAGGGCCAGTGAGGCGGCGAAGACACAGTCGTGCCTTTGCGCTGAATATCTCACACACACACACACACACACACAGGCGTGTCATACTGATGTTTCGTAGCATCAGAACTCAGTAAAATGTGTCAGCGTGTGCATACTCCATCTGTGCGGTACGACATGGTGATACTGTAGGGATGCTTGGGATATTTGCCTACAGTGTATGTGAGCTTTATTTGAATTGTGCCAGAGAAGTCATTTACAATGTGCAGTTAATTATAATGACTTGTTTTGCTACTGAGGGTCTGGGTCAGTGTGTAGTTAAGTGTATGTGTGTGTGTGTGTGTGTATGTGTGGTTGTAAGTGTGCAAAGCCATATTGTATTAGGATTAGCTCGGGTTACTGCTGCTACTCTTGTCTCTGCCGGTCAGCTGTTATATGCACTTACACAACCCACCCCCATGACCAAACACACACACACACACACACACACACACACACACACACAGACACACCTTTGTTTGCTAACAAACCGCTTTACAATTTCACTGTTGGAGCTGTGTGTGTGTGTGTGTGTGTGTGTGAGAGAGAGAGAGAGGCTGGGTGTAAAACAGACTGACTACTCCTGCACTGGTTTAAATTGCAAAAGAAACAAGAGATGAGTGTGTGAGTAAGAAAAAAGGAGCTCAGTGTTTTCATGAGGTCGAGCCAGTTGTAATCAGTTCCTAAACACAAAACAAATGCCCTTTCCTGATAGTACAAGAGGAAGGGGTGGAGATGAACACCATGTCCCCCCCCCCCCCCCCCCAACCACCCACCCCCCCACACACACACCCCCACACACACACCTCCCTGACTCTCTCTGTCAGCACATCTCTGCTTGTTTTGTTAGGGTTGGAACTCATGACATAATGTTTAGAGATTGTATTGTCAAACACACACATGTGTGCGCACACACACACACACACACACTCACACACAGAGGAAATTTCATTGGACCTATCTGACTCATGGGATGAAGCTGCTTTATTAATTCGGAGCTCTCAAAAGACATGTGATGATAAAAGTGCTCTTAGTTTGATGACTTTTATATAAGCTGGTCAGACAGACAGGCCACACACACACACACACACACACACACACACACAGACACAGGGAGAGCCTAAGGGAGAGAGCTCACCTCCCGGGCTGTCATTACTCTATAAACTGCCCTGTTTCCCATCTCCTCCCTTCGCCCTGTCTCCCACTGAGCAACACACACACACACACACACTCCACTGTTAGCCTGCAATTACTGCCTGAAAGAGAGGAAAAGAATGACAGAGTGGAGGAGAAATAGGGAGAGAGAGAGAGAGAGAGAGAGAAGGTGAAGGGATAAGATGCTCCAATTAATTGCTAAACAGCAGGAAGCATTAAAGCTACTGAAACAATTTACTATTTTGATAATCATTTAAGATGTATGTAGCTGCTTTAATAAGTAGATTTTAAAAAATAATAGAGGTGAGACATGAATAAAGATCTGTTCTTTTCACATGGCTCATGTCTGTCATCTGTTACATTGGCAGCTCTTTTTTTTCAGTGACATTAGTACCACTGGTTGCTTTTGATTAGTAAACAACTGTTCCTAAACCCATTAAAGGAAAAATGAAAATAGTGTGTGAGTGTGTATTTGACAGAGAGAGGAGACAGTCCACTTTTCTTCATGCATGGTCCAGGCACTGAGGTGATAAACACACAAAGGAAGTGTGTACTCTCTTACGTTCAGATAGGCTGTGTGTGTGTGCGTGCATGTATGCGTGTGTTTGCGCTGGAGGCAGTACATGTCTGTGTGTGAGTACCTGGGTGGTGTGTTGCTCCCTCACTCCCACAACAGGAGACCTGAACTAAACTGGTGGCCATGTGGGAGTCTGGAGATCTGGTGTGCTTCCCCGCTCTGTACCTTTCCCAGAGACCTTTGGGAGTCGCTACAGTGGAGCAACAGCTGTCCAGGGTCACACATTTCCCTAACGGAAGCAGATCCAGAGCAAGTCTAGGATACACATGTACACACATGCACCGAGCAAATGACTCAGTCCTGCATTTTCAAACAAAAGTTGAGCATCGTAAAAACGAATAGCAGTTTAGCGTCAGTGTGCAGCTGTACATCGGTGCAGATAATTACAGTAAAGAGACGAGCCTGTTGAACGCAGAACAGGGCATGTCCATGTTGTCAAATCTTTCAGCGCATCAGTCATTAGAAGCCTTTGCTTTCACAAAAGAGAAGCAAGGGATGATGAGAGGAGGACAGGAGGAGACAAAGGCTGAGAAGAAAGAGTGGGTTTGATTAAAGGGATGCGTTCACTCATGCTCTCTTTACAGTGCTAGTGGAGAGGGGTGAGGTTAGCTTTACTTTATACATCTATACTCATCTCTCTTTCATCTAGCTCTCATGCTTCACTCCTTGCTTCATGTATCGCTTTCCGTTTCTCTTCACTACAAAGCCTGATCGCTGCCCTGTTTGTTGATGCACATCTCATTTGTAGGGCTTTACTATTAATCACATACTAAGCGAAATCAAAGCATTGGCCGTGGCAATTAGCTGATCACAAAAAGGCCATAATTCAGGCGTTTAGGTTCGCAGTAGTGTGCCAGGTCAGAGATTTTAAATCACTGAAATATTCTCACTGTCTGCTGACAAGGCTGAGAAATCATTTCTGTTCCCTCAGCACGTGCACTTCCTGTGTATTAATACCACGGCCCTTAATTACATGCAATGATTGCCATATCACTCATAATAATTACCGTTCTTATTTTTCAACAGAATAATAATAGCAGTAGTTATTGTTACTGATGGAGTCCACGCATATGTTCATACTTTAGAATCTTTTCTCTTTAATACAGAGGAGATTTGTGCGTTTGAATCCGATTCGAAGCTTTTCTGATGCATCTTCAGTGTCTGTCTCCCACCTGTCGTACAGGACAGGATACATTTCCATTTGAGGTAACATTTTCACACCAAATGTGCCGTCCCATGAATCCTGCCCTACAGCCGCCATGTGTCTTCAGTAACGGCTTAAATTGTGTGAGTGTAAATGTAAAACATTACTGGTGGGAAGAACTGGGTGGAGCTCTAACTGAAGGTATGATGCCAATATTTTACCAGTACTGGTATTTCTGTCAGAGCTTTAAGAGGAAACTCTCCTTATTCCAAACTCTGTGCCCCCCACCTGGAGTACAGCACAGACATGAAGACACAGTCGTCATTTGTTGGTTCCAGTTCAGCCCAAAGTTTGAAAATAATTTTTGGCTATTTAATTGCCAAATACACAGTCAGCTGTGCTAGCAGTGTGCATTTACTAATGAGAACTTTAGCAGAGCTTTAACACTAGAACCTGCATACTCCTGCCGCCTTGCTCTTTAAATCATAAATTGGATTTGTCATAAGGTGCTAATTAAGTAAGTAAGTAAGTAATCATTAGGCTTTGTCTTCCACCAAATGTGATTCAGTTGACCTGCTCCAACTGAGAGGCAGCAGGGAAGAAGTCATCGCTAGTGGCGGTGTGGCTAGCGGGCGAGACTCTAGCCTAATCAGTTAGGGTTAGTGTAAATACAAATGCAGGATCACAAGGAAAATTAGATTTTTGTGGTTTATTGTTATAGTTAAATGCATGAAGTGAATGTCCGTCATCTTGATTAAATCTTTGTACATTTGGAATAGAAAAAGTTTTTTAATCCTGCGATAGCAGGTCAATCAGATTAAGGCATTTCCATGTAGTATATACTAATAAACATTTTTATTCATTAAAAGTATTTTCTCATTTCTGATTGGTGGATAGCATTCAAATAATTATTGGTATTCTTCTACCAGCTGACTTTCTTCAAGTTGAGTAAGTTGAAAATATTTTGAATGTGTAATAAAACTGTTATGGAATTCGGCTTTTGTATAATACACTGGGGGTGCCGGAAAAAATCGATTCACGTCTGAATCTCGATTCTTATTTATTAGCATTATGAATCGATTTTTAAGATCACATTTCCCACCTTCTCACAACGCTTACTGTTTGTCCACACACGGCCTCCGTCGTGAATTGTTCCAGTGAGTGGCGGGTAATGAACTAGCGTGTTTCCCCAATAATAAGACCTAGCTTTTCTTCTGCAGAATGGTCCAAAATAAGCCCTACTCTGAAAATAAGACCTAGATAAATCCATATTATGTTCGCACCCTCCCCTCATTTTCTGTGAATGAATGCGCGCCAGCACCATTTACAGCAGCGCCGTGGAAGAGAGACAGAAAAAGAGGAAGTTAAGATAAAAAAAAGGTAAGTAATGTATTGTAAAGCAGGACTGAGGGGCATGATGGGATAAAAGCAGGACTGGGGGAGCAATGCTCATCATTTTATTTACCGGTATTATCTTCTATCTTCTGCCTATTATCTAGGCAGATTTTTGTGTTCACACTCACC
>JAQMYF010000007.1:15696674-15715212 GCA_030014195.1 Neosilurus mollespiculum
GGGCTCTCAATTTAAAACATTCTCACGCTCTCTCTCTCTCTCTCTCTCTCTCTCTCTCTCTCTCTCTCTCTCTCTCTCTCAGGCACGCACGCACTTATCACCTCTGTGCAAACTCAGGCACCCAGAGAGGGGTTGACCTACTTTACTCCCATTGTTGGGTGGCTCAGACAGGTGCTGAGTACAGGGGTACATTTTGTGTTTGTGTATATGTGTCCCAGTCATTATATACACACACACACACACACACACACACACACACACACGCAAACAGTTCACTGCTATGGGTCCTTTTTGATAAGAGTAAAATGAAGCAGATCAGTGGGAAAAAAGTGAGCAGGGCTTGGTATATATGATTGTATTTCTGTGTGTGTGTGTGTGTGTGTGTGTGTGTGAATATGTGTGTGTGAATGTGTGCGTTTACTGCAGGGAGATTTTAATCATTGTTTGTTTCTGTAGGTTTGTAAACTGGCGTCTGATCTGTCATTGAGAAGAGGGCTTTGTTAGCGAGGAGGTTGGCAGACAGGAAGTGATGATGCACATACTCTTATCTGACAGCCTACTTGTGCTTTCTGGCACACACACACACACACACACACACACACACACACACACACACTCACACAAACAAGTATCTCTCCCACCTCCCCACTCCTTATCATCATTTTATTTCTACATTTTCAGTGCATGGTGTTTCTTTTTTTCTGGATTGCTGGTAGAGTTGTCATCTGCATAGTTTCTCACTGATTTGCTGAGCAGATTTCTCTTTGTGACGATTCTTGTAAAGCAAGTACTGAATAACTTTAGTTGGCTGTACGACTTGATAATATCCTTTACAGTTTTGACATGTTGTTTGACTTGAAAATTGGTGTCTAATGAGTGACATCACTTTATTTTCTGGTCATGAACTGAAATCAAGCTCATTTTCTTCTCCTTTATATCCACAGGCCCTACCACCATCAGCGGTGAATCATCACCTGTTTCCTCTCCAGCAACCAATCACAGCTCTCCAGTCGGCACGCCCAAGAGGGGACCACTAGTGTCCGGGCCAGGTCTCGGGGCTGCTTCTGCTGCACACGGTGTGTCAAGTACACCTCCTGTGGTCACCATCGCTCCTACTAAAACAGTCAATGGCATGTGGAGGAGTGACGGGAGACAGGTGAGACTCGGCTCCCCATCACAAACGAAGATAACTGGGGAGAAAAAGTGCAAAAAGCAATCACTCAGTGATATGTTGAAATGTCTGGCCAAATATTTTGAATTGTGGTTAAATAGGGATGAGTCTTTCCTCTCTGTTTATCTACTCGTGTCTGTTTGAGGTCACTGAAAGGTCATGGTGCCATCAGCAATTATCTCTTCTTCTGTATCAGCCATTATAGAAATTCTCCCAGTGTCCATAAAAATGGTCTTAAACTTGCTACACACACACACACACACACACACACACACACACACACAGACAGACACTTTCTGTCTGTTCCACCCCTCAGGATCTCTTTCTTTTTTCCTTTGCACGGTTCTCTTTCCTTTTCTTCTCCTGTCTTGTTTTATCTCAGTCTGTCACTCTTGATGGATGTCTGACTCCAAAGTAAAAAGGTCTGTAAATATATGATGTGTTTTTGTGAAGACTTGAGTTGGATGGATAGAGAAAACATCACTATTCTGTGTCTTCTGCATTCTTCATTTCTGTCAGCTATCTCACATCTAACAGTCTCTCGAACACTTCTGTGGTGATGTTAGTTAAGAGCCTGGATAAAAGTCTGATATGCTCATTGAGAACAAATGAATTTATGAAAGCCTGAGCCTATCAGAGCAGCAAGAAATGATTGATTAAACAGCTTATAAGATACTTTATATAAAAAGGAATGAGTTTCCCACCTGAATAAAGGGGAATGGATAATAGCTGCACTGCTTGGAGCGTGCTCTGTCTAACTTTCCTGTCAGCACCACAATACAGCAACAAAAACCTGCAGTTGAAATAATAGCTCAGGATTAATTAGCCTTTAGTGCAACACTGTACAAAATTAATTCTACTTTAAAGCTACACACATGGTGCATGTGAGTGTTGAAAGGAATGCTGTAGAGCTGCCGCCAATTACTATTTTTCTATAGAGTCAGTGATGGCTCAGTGGATAAGGCTCTGGGTTACTGATCAGAAGGTCAGTGGTTCAAGCCCCAGTACTACCATACTGCCACTGTTGGGCGCTTGAGTAAGGCTTGACCCTTAACCCTCAACTGCTCAGTAGTATAAAAGTAAGTCCCTTTTCATGCTCTGGATAAGGGAATCTGCCAAATGCCATAAATGTAGGTTCATCTTTCAATGATTTTATCAACTAATTTAAATGATTCATTTTCTTCCAAAATATTTAAGTGACTTTCGTTTCAGTTACATTTATTGTAATAAACTGTCGTTGTTTAATGTAGCACAAAATTGTAAATAATTGTTTACATATTCAAGTGCAAAACTGTAGGTTTAAACTCTGACTTTGCACGGCCACGTGTCACTCATCGCTTCCTGTGTGCACACTGGTACCGTCAACAAGTGTAGAACAAACCCAGATTAGATTAAAGGTTTTATCAAACACTTAATCAATGGACAAGGTACGTTATTTCAGACTTTTCTCTGAGAAATACTAACATTGCACTGTGTACAAACCACTCTGAAGAATTCCTAAACTTTTGCAAACCTCTTTCAACACCAAGTCTGACTCCACTGAGGCCACCATGATTTCTTTAACTGACTAAAGATGAATTCTTAAAATCAAAAATATGATTTACGTCATGCATGCAGCTGATACGTGTAATATTACCAAGACAAATCCTTTTAAATAATGTGACATAATGCCTTGTCGCAAAATGATTTATGTTGATGCATTTTCAGCACCAATGTCGTTGACTGGTAATGGTGGCCCTATGATGCTTGTGTGTAGTCCAGTTGCCTTGTGTTAAATAGGGTTCATTCAGGGTGCATTGAGGTCACAGGGTTTAAGAAGGGACAGTATAATGGAGATTGTGGCAAGCTGTGGGTTTACTGCTCTCTAGGCGTGTGTGTGTGTGTGTGTATGTGTGTTGGGTTTGTTTGTTCAGGCTGATCTCTCGGTGCTTCTGTGAGCCTGTTTGGCTGTGTAGTCACTGGGGGAGCAGTTCAGACAATGCCCACTTCCCCCTGATCAAACCAGGCTTTCTCCACACACACAAAGAGCTTCTGTGCTGCTGCCCAAAGGAGGTGGAGGAAAGGAGCTGCTCTGTTGGCTTTGCTGCCAGCAATAAAGAAGGATTTTAAAAAAAACAACAACCTGTGATTCTGACCCGACATGCGCACACACTTTCTCACCGACTAACACTTACACTCACTCAACTTCTTCTCTCTCTCTCTCTCTCTCTCTCTCTCTCACTCACACACACACTAAGGCTGATTTATACTTACTTTTAATGGCACATATGCAAGATGTATTTGGCACATCACTTGTCTACATCCTCAGAAATTAATGCAACAAGTCTGTGTGATGAATTACTACATAAATAGTGGAGGCAGTACAGGACCATATGACACTGTGTCCCCAAATAAATAACCAAAGTAACATTGTGTCTCAAATCGTTATTGTGCCTGTCCACATCTAGTTCAATTCTCATCAGCTCTGGAGGGTTCAGTTTTGTGAAGATCAGTTCCAGGAGTTGTTTCTATCCACATCTGAAACAGCAGAATTGATTCTGAGATCACTCGTAAAATTGTTTCTTCCAAACAACTAAAACTGGACCTGAATGAACGCTAACCACACTTGAAATAGCATCATACATAGCATCGGTGGCCAGTGTTCCTATGCTTGTTTTATCGAGTTTAACTGTGTTTTCTCTGTGTTACTGCTCACAGAGAAAGGCAAGACTGCGGTGTGTGCAAAACAAGTGCATAAACCACATAACCAAAAATATGTGGTCACTGGACTTCCAAACCCATATGTGGCTCTTACTTTAATCAGAAACTGAATCAAAGCTTGTATAAATTCGCTAACATGCAGTTTGACCTGAAGCCCAGATTGACCGAGGCGTTTTGGTGCAGAATTGCCACTGCGGTAAATCTTTCAGATGTACATATGATACACAAACGAGCAGTGCGGACAAATGTGTGGTGAAAGTAGGGTCTAACTAGGGAACTAGGGAACTAGGGTCCAACAAAACCTACTCATTTTATTCCTCCTGCACTTGTCTTGGTGGTGTGTGCTTGTCTCAGGGTAGGAGAGGGGTTCTGTGCTCATTAGAAAACTACTTTGAATCACATTTACATGCTAAAAACTTCATGCAAAATATATTTTGATTTGCATTCTTCTGCTGACTATTCTACATTTTCCTTCTGTATTACAACAGCAAAAAATACAGATATAAAAGGATCGAAGTGTTTATTTTAATGCCATATTAGGTGAGTAAGAATTGAAGCGTCTGCTCCTATTTTAGGGGATCAAATACAAACTGGACAAACTCGACTTATTTGATTTAATACTTATAATCATAAAAAAATAAATAAATGAAACATTTGACCTGGTGGGATAATTATAATTAAAATAATAACATAAATCATATTTTTTCTGTTCCCAGGCTGAGGCTACATTAAGAGGTCCTCATCGAGAGCGGTTGTCCTCGGACCCTCCTCCTCCTCCGTCCCAAGACAAGTGTGTCTCCTCTCTTCCTCCTCACCTCATGGGGGCGCCTTATCCTTTTGGTCTGAACCCCAGTGCTGTAATGCAGGATCCTCGTCTGCAAGCCCTTAAGTATGAGCCACACACGTGTATAGATGTAGCAGCTGTAATATGGCAGTTATAAAATCAGCATTAATTAATATATAAGCAGTTAATTAACATGTAAGATTATATTCATATTTTGGGTTGATAAGCTATTCTCTTAAGCTGTTCTCTTTCTCTGTTTCTCAGTTTATCACGTCAGATGCCTCATGCCCTGCAGTCGGGGGCTGTACCCGTTGGTGCAGTGCCTTTGGGGGCAGTGCCAGAGGAATACCTACGCAGTGGGTTCCGCCCCTATGGTTCTGCTGAGGATTTGCGATTATCCTCGCTCTCATTAGGGCTCGACCCTGGGTACTTCCGTTCAGGATATCTGGCCTATCCTGCCCTGTCCTCATACAGGTGTGTGAGGGCTTATGATTTCTGCTCAGAAAGGGTATTGATAGCATTAACATTAGCAATACAACATCCCTTAATTCATCTTCATTTCATCCCATGAGGATTTCTTCGGGATTCTCCGGAATTTTCCCTGGATGTGAATGTGTGTGCATGGTGCTGGACTGGTGTCCCAGTGAGAGTGTAATCCCACCTCAGGCCTAGCTTTGTTACTGGGATTCTTTGCCATTAATAATTTATGCTGAATGCTTTCATAAGTCTATTTCTTTTTAAATGCTCCACATTTTAAAACCTCAGCCACACACACACACACACACACACACAGCATGCATCTTTCTGGAGGTTGAAAAGCGGTGGATGAAACTGCTGTCAGTGTTGACCTCGGTGTGTGCGCAAGTGTGTGCATGCATGTGTGTGTGTGTGTGTGTGTGTGTATAAGTAACTGGAGGCAGAGAGCTGGGGTTAATGAAGTGAGGAGACGGAGATAGTGATGCAGAAGCAGGAGCCACTAATGAGCTGTTCTTTTCCTCTTTTTTCCCCTTTCCCCGCCGGGCAGAATGGATGAGTCCCTCTGTTTATCTGCCCTGCGCTCGCCCTACTACCAGCTGCCAGCGGGGGGAGCCGTGCCCTCCCTGCATCCCAGCACTGCTCACCTCCACCTGCCAGGGGTGCGCTACCCTGCTGAACTCAGCCATCAGTCTCTGACAGCACTGCAGAATGAGAGGTGCGCGCGCGCGCACACACACACACACACACACACACACACACACACACACACACACACACACACACACAGTCACCTAATTTATAATGCTTCCAAGATACCCTGGTTTTGTTTTCTCTGTCAGTTCATCCAAATAGTTTTGTGTTGTACATTTCTCTGAACTTTATTTTAAATAAACTTTAAACTGGCTTAAATATTAACCTTGATATCATTGGTACATTTCTGTTTGTATATGTCACCATTTTCTCTCAGCAACACATATGTGCTGTGACTCCTACAAAAACACACACACATATACATGCATGTACATGCCCCTGCACACATACACACCCCATGTGGTCTGTAATCTGTTCAACTTTTCCTCCTCATGCTCTGTGGTAAACAGCATCAACACTTCTTGTGTTCCTGTTGCCTCCCTCTGAGTGTGTTCTTTATGTTCCTGTGGAGAGTGTTGCATCTCACACCCTTTGTGTGTGTGTGTGTGTGTGTCTGTGTCTGGGTCTGTGTGTGTCTCTGACAGGCTGCAGATGGAGGATAAGCTTCGCCAGCGCGAGAGAGAGCGGGAGCGAGAGAAGGAGAGGGCTCACGAGGCAGAGAGAGAGAAAGAGCGCGAGAGAGAGCGAGAGCGAGAACGGGAACGAGAGCGTATGCGAGAAAGGGAAAGGGAGGAGGAAAGAGATAGAGAGCTAGAGCGACAGAAAGAGAGGGCAAAAGAGAGGGAAGTTCAGGTGGTCCGGGCCATGGAGAAGCACATCCTGAGCCAGGAGCTACACACACACTCTCGCCACATCTCTCACAGACAGCAGATAGAAGACAGAGCCAAGCTTACACCAAACCGAGCAGGTACGCAGGTGCACACCTACACTCGTCCACATGCTGTTAAATTAACACTCCAGCATTTCCATCCTAATCTCTAACCACACACATAGGTGTGATTTCCATGAATAATCATTTCTCTGGACTGAAAAAAAAACATTTTTTTATTAAAAATGTAAAAGACACTCCACAGTCCTTTATTATAGAGGGAAGTTGGATTGATCTTGGGCGGGTGGGTGTAGTTAAATGGGGCATCAGTCATGTGCACTGTGTGATGTCTGTTGGACCTAGAGAAGTCAGTGTACTTTGCTCTGGTAAGCTGTCAGCGAAGGCCTGGTTTGATGTGTTCAGTGCTTGTGTGAGGTTAAGGCGACTGATTTCCTTTAAGTACAACAAGTTTCTATTTTGACATGAATCAAACATAGAATAATACTTTTATTGTGGGATTCTTAAGAAACATAGCTTCAGTTGTCATATTTTATTCCGAAAAATGTTTTCATTTCTCAGTAAAAAAGGAAAAAGTTTTTCAAAGGAACCTTTTTTTAAACCTATTTACAGCTTGTTCTACAAATACTTTTGAAGAATTTTTCATGCATTCTGCAAAAACAAATGGACTGAATTCAACAGCTGCCATTAAACAGCCATTTTGGCTGATTTGAAGCCATTCTCATTTGAAGTGAGTTTAGAGGAACTTGAGTTTGACCTCTTCTCAGTAAAGGGATTTGGGTTAAAATAACTCCCAGTGGTAATCATGTGTAATGTATGTTTTAACAGTTACAATGATAACATGCTGGAGTCTTCCTTTAATACAATTAAAATTTATTGAACAGAATGTAAACAGTCCACTTCCTCACCCCTCTCTTCCCCAGAGAAAACCAAAGAGGCCCAACTCCTGGCCCAAAAGCCTCTGCAGCCTGCCTTGTATTCCTCCCCGGGTTGCCCCGCTCCACTCCCGATGCCCAGCCTGGTGCCCACCCCTGGTGAGCGGTTAGGGCCAAGTGCTGTGCTGCTCCAGCGTCATGGAGATGAGGAGAGATGGCTGGCACGCCAGAGAAGGCTGAGAGTGGACCCAGCAGACAGGCAGGGCCTGGCGTCCGAGTGTTCACCGCACATAGAGCCGGAGACGCATGAAGCACAGGCAGACATACAGAGGTGAGAGAATTGCAGAGGAATTGCACGCCTTTTAAGATGGTCACATCTCTGTTTGGTCTCTGGGTATGGAAGTGTATACTGATTGTTAAACTTTTTTAATCTTGGATGGATACACAGAAATTTTGTCTGAAGAACTGTTTCTGTAATCATGAAGACAGTCATGTTGTCATCCCATGACACAATACGCTCATAAATACTTTCAGCATTCCATGTACTCTCTGATATTATTGTATACAATAGGTGGGTAATGATTTATAATCACACTATCCGCTGTCTCCCAGAGGAGAATGATTTCCCTTTTGAGTCTCCTTCCCCTCCGGGTTTCTTCCTCTGTGTTGTTGCAGAGATTTTTTCACTGACACTCTCACTTCTCTCGCTCATTAGGGATCTAAATGTGTATTTCTGTGAAGCGGCTTTGTGATAATGTTTGTTGTTAAATAAGCAATAGAAAAAACGTGTTTAAAGAATAAAACCAAGAGCCATAGATAAACCCTACCTTCACCGTCTATCCACCTACTTACTGAACCACTTTATCATATTAGTGTCGCGGGGAGCCGACTCTGGGCAAAGGGGTGGTACACCCTGAACAGATCAGCAGTGCATTGCAGGGCCAACACACACACAACCATGCACTCATACATGATACGAAGGGGCGACTTTGGAACAGCCAATTAGTCTACAGGGCATATCTTTGGACTGTGGGAGGAAACCGGAGTACCCGGAGGAAACCCACACAAGCACGGGGAGAACTCTTTGGTCTTGAACCCAGGACCTTCTTGCAGTGAGGCAGATGTGCTAACCAGTATGCCTCCATGCTGCCCCTTATCTTTACCTTTATTTACATATCCATCCTTGATACGTGGCATGGATTACCTTTTTTTTTTTGTCTTGCCTAAAATGTCTGGGTCGCCCACAGTATTAATATCCTTACCTGTTCAGCTAGCTCTGAAATCATTTTGATTTTAATCCAGATACTCTATCGTCCATCTAATCTTTACTGATTTCCTTTTGGCTTTCATTCTCTTGAATTGTCCTGATTTCGAAGTACCCTGAGGCAAACAGAAATCTAAAATGAGAAGCGACGATTCTTTGAAGGAGAGGCCAGAATGCCACATTTCATGTTGTCGAATGCTGCCATCTTGTGTCCATGCTGACTAACTCTGTTTGGTGTCCCTGCCCACAGGCCTAACTCACGCCACAAGGACTTGAATACCAGAGAGCTACCTCACCACCTGGGAGCGCCGCCTCCTCTCATCTCCCCCAAACCCACCCCTCCTAACCCCCCCACCACTCTCTGGAATCCTGTCTCTCTCATCAACTCTCCCTCACACGTACGTCGGGCGTATGACCCTCACTTTCCCCCAAGTCGTCCACCTCCAGGATTGACCAAACCTGAGTGTTCAGACAGAGGCCCTCCTCCAAGGACACCTAGCCATCTCGAGCCCAGCACCTTCCTTACAGAGGAGAAGTTGAGCCAGAGCATTCTGAATAAGCAGAGGCTTTCTGCCCCCTTGCCTGCTCCTTTTGGAGAGCTCAGGGGCACTAAAAGAGCAGGATCCCCCATTAGAGACCTCCCTCAGTGTCCTCGGGGAGACCCAACACTGGTTTATGATCACGCACTGCAGCAACACAGAACTCTGCTGAGCAAACTCGACCTGGAGGAGAAGAGACGCAGGGAAGCCAGAGAACAGGGTACAAAATTCAACTCTTTCATTCTTATACTAAAAGTTCCCTCTATGCAAATATCAAATATACAAAAACATTTCTCCTAAGAATAAAATAAACATTACAGTGCTCTGGAAACACAGTTGATATTCCTAAGTGAAAGAAATGCAAACAAATTATCATCTTTTTTTTAACTTTACGAACCCTTTATCCTTTATTAGGGTCGCAGCCGACTCTGGGCGAGGGTGGGGTACAGCTTGCCAGTCCATTGCAGGGCCAACACACATACAACCGCTCACACTCACACTGAGGCCATCTAATTAGCCTAATGTGCCTAATGTGTATGTCTTTAAACTGTGGGGAGGGAACCAGAGCCCCAGAGGAAACCCACACAACCACAGGAAAAACACGCAAACTCCACACAGAAACATCGTCACCAACCCTGGGGCTCAAACCCAGGACCTTCTTGCTGTGAGGCAGAAGTGCGAATCACTTTCTCACCCTCATTCAACTTTTATTTATTTAATTTTATTTTATTTCAAAATTGCTTCCTTTTGAAAACATCTTTATAAAAACGCTTTTGTTTGGAAAAATATTTTTTAAAAATAAACTGTACAGTGAATGTATCACAATTAAAAGGTCTCTCATTATATCATTATTTTCAGAATTGCATGGCTTCATTAATGTTTTTTGTGTGGATGAACCATTACTGTGTGTGTGTGTGTGAGGGTTCAGTTGAATGATTTCAATAATAAAGCATTGAAATGTTCTCAGTTTTATTCTCATTCTGTGCTCTGGGCTTTAGGTTATTACTATGAGCTGGATGACTCTTATGATGAAAGTGATGAAGAAGAGGTAAGAGCTCATCTCAGAAGAGTGACTGAACAGCCTCCGCTCAAACTGGACCAGTCTAAAGAGGTAACTTCTCTAACAATCGCTTCGTTTCCTCCTCATTTATACATGTTACTTATCTCACTTGTTCCTCTGTCTTTGTCTTTCTCTCTCACTTTCTGCAGAAACTAGAATTCCTGTCTGTGTTTGGACTGACCACACTGTCCCAGCGGGATGAGCTGTTGGAAAGAAAGAGGAAGAAAAGGAGAAAAATGATGAGGGAGCGTAGCCCGTCGCCGGTACCTGCTCAGAGTAAACGCCAAACTCCTTCAACACCAACACCCACCCTGTCCACCCGATACACACCTGAGGAGATGGACAGGGCACCTGAACTGGAGAACAAGAAACATTTCCTCAACATGTTTAACCTCAATCATGTCAGCCAAGAGCAAAGGATAGGTATGTACACACACACACACACACACACACACACACACACACACACACACACTCAGACTATCCTCAGGTTGTCAGTGTTAATATATAAGAATACTGAGTCAATATTCTACGTTCCTTCTATGGAAGTTTGATTGATTTAAAGAAATGTTTTGTCTGTGTCACCATGACAGAAAAAGAGAAAGTAGTGAAACTACTTGATGCCATCAGAAAGAAGACGGTCACTCTTGACACACTCCGATATGCTACACACACACCCTGCTCCAGCCCTCCCACTGCTGCCTCTGGTAGGACTTGCATCCAATCCACATCCGCTATCCCACTATCATGCCAGAGCAGGTCAAGGATATCTCAAGGCAACGGCTCGTAGCATGAGGCTTTAACCCTAAAGCTGAAAAATCACTTGCATTTCTATTATCACACCTAGAGTACAGTGATTTCCCCGCCTATTACACGCTGCCTTGCTATGAAAGTCACTCAGCCTGGTAAAGGTTATGCCAATAAGCTATATTGGATTATATTGATGTTGGGGTCATGTGATGCTTAACTACTTCACCCGACTTCATTTAAGAGGATAACACCTATGCAGTCTATTGCGTTTTAAGTAAATTAAACTTTCTAAATGATATACACTTCACCCTTGATTTCCCGTACCCCTATTTCCCGGATTTTGGATTTCACGAACAAAATCCGGTGCAGGACATTATTTGATATTGCCGGAAAAATGCACGGACAAGTCCGAAAATCGATGATGGAAGTCCGGGTCGGTCTTGATTTTCCAACTTCCCTCCTGTCTGGCCCCTTCCTGCCCGAGTGGATGGACGAAAATCAAACAGCAGAGGGGCACGAAATAATGTCTGATGAACAGATAGTGGCATCAGTGACGGGAGAGCTAAGGGAAAGTGAAAGTGAGGACAGTGACGATGAGCCGGAACCCACATTTAAAATGAATGTGATAAAAGAATGAGCTGATAAACTCCTTAAGTTTGTGGAAACACAATATTGTGTATTGAGTGTCAGATAAGTGTGTAAAAGCCCAGGACTGCTGCTGAAGAATGGTGATTGCCGGACTGATTATGGTAAACGTCCGGGAAAGGGTAGGGAACTGGGACATTAGCAGTTGCCGGACTTTTGAGGTTCCCGGGCGGCCTATCCACACTAATAATCCAGGAAATCAAGGGTGAAGTGTAATTATTATTTCCCCACTACAGCATTATGGCTTTTTTATAGTAGATTCTTGAAATCTCAATCTCCAGGTTGTGACGCTTATTAATTGTAAAAAAACTTCAAGTAGGGTAAATTCTTATGGAAGAATCTGAATCTGACTCTCATTTCTAATTTGTGTCTCACATTCTACAGCACCCTTCACACCCTCCCAATCAAATGAAGAAGCCCACCCAAATTCCCGTAGCCCCACCCCACCTGGACCTATCAGACACCTTCACAGTGCCAGCCAGCCCGATCTTCACAGACCTTTCCAGCCCTCTGACCTCTTGCGTCCTAAGGAACCCCCTCCACTTGCCCCCTTGCAGGATCAGTCTCGTTTAGAAGAAGCCCCATCAATCAGGAATGCGCCAAGCCTCCAGAACAGCTTCAGACCTCCACTCACACAGCTAAAGAAGCGGCCTCATGTTCTCAACGGCCAGAGTGAGCACAGCAGGTCGCGTCCCTGGGAGAGCCTCAGTGCTGAGGAGTTTGCTCAACACTTCCACCAGTCTGTACTGCAGTCTACACACAAATCCCAGTACAAAGCCAGAGGTGAGAGGGAAACTGATGCTCCCTGCTGTTGTGTGGTTTCCTCTTACAGTTCAAAGACATGCACATGATGTCAACAGGCTAAATTGCCCCCAAGTGTAATCGTGAATGGTTGTTTGTTTCTATTTTGGACCTGCAGTGGATTGGTGACCTGTTCAGGGTGTACCTCACCTCTCACCCAAAATCAACTAGGGTTGGCTGCAGTTTTCCCCAAAACCCTGATGGAGAATTGGGATGGATAATGGGTGGACGTTCATGCTATAAGAGGGAAAACTGAGCACTTGTTTATTTGTTAATAACTCATAACTTGTATCGTGCTGTTTCCTAATGGAGGAAAGCATTGTGTTTGTTTTGCAAAACAAACAAAAAAATCACTTGATAAGAATATATGTTAGTTATACATATTGCTGTTATGCAAAAATCAGACACACACACACACACACACACACACACACACACACACACAAAATGTCAAACTACTTTTTTTGCATCCAGGGATTTTCACATATTAGGTACTAATTATTATATAGTTGTTATATAAGCCAGAGTAACAAGACTTTTCTCCTCCAAGGCTAGAGTTGTACCATTACCAATAAGGCTCTCACCAGCATTACTTGTTCTTTCCCCAGGAGGTGTCCAAGGTGCTCCTGAACCAAACCACAAGCTGAACAACATTGTGCATTACAAGCCTCCAGAGCACCAGGGGGCGCTGAATCAACTCCCTTACTCTCAAACTAATGGCCACTCATGCCACCCTGCAGTGCACCGTGAGTCAGGGATGAGTGATGAGCGATCTGTTGAAGAAGATTCCAGTGAGGAAGAAGAAGAAGAAGAGGAGGAAGAGGAAGAGGAGTACAGTCCCAAATGGAAGGGTATCGAGGCCATAGTGGAAGCATATCAGGAATACATAGATGGTGAGTTCTACACACAGGCCAGGTGATACTGCGGCATTCCAGTTTTGTTCAATCTTTGACTTCATTTACAGCAGGACACTAATGTGTATGTGTGTGTGTGTGTGTGTGTTCACAGAAAGAGATGTAGAGAGTGAAGTTCTGCAAAGTGAGTGTAGGAGAATGGAGGCTCAGCATTATCACCTGAGTGTTACAGCTGATCAGCTCTCAGTCACTATGGGGGTAAGTTGTGACACTGTCAATCGTTAAAAAATGCTGTATAATAAAATTTAAATGAATTGGGGTGGCACGGTGGTTAGTACATCCTATTCATAGCAAGAAGTTCCTGGGTTTGAGTCCTCAGCAAGGGTGTTTGTGTAAGTTCGCATGTTCTACTTGTGCTTGCAAGGGTTTCCTTTGGGTGCTCCAGTTTCCTCCCACAGTCCAAAAATATGGACGTTAAGCAAATTAGCTTGTTTGTTGGCTCTGCAATGAACTGGCATGCTTCAGCTTGAATCTAGTAGGATCAGTTGGTATGGCAAATGAATGAATAAACTGAATTCTAAGTTAATCATCAGCTATAAAGCTGGCGTACAATCTCACAATAAAAAAAGTATGTTCAGGCAAACGCTTTCATTCTGAGAGTGTAATTGTTTGTGTATGTTTTCCCCACTGATGTTTTTTCTTTGTTTCACCAGGAGTTGTTGGCGCAGAGGCAGCGGCTGGCGCTTGACAGGGAACGAATGCAGGCAGAAATCGAGCACTTCAGGAAGTGTCTAGCGTTGCCTGCTCTGTTTTTACACAGGGGTCACTATAAGGGGCCGCCCCCGAGGTGATTCATCTCACCCCGCTCACTCGCAATTAAGGATCTGGGCAACCAGCACCCAGTTCCTCACCTGAGACTGAGAGCTCAGAGCTGCACTGAAGCCTGAGGGTGAGGAGGAGAACTGGATGAAGATTAAGCTGAGCTTAATGCACAGCAGGAGCATCGACTGCAGCCATACAGTCTTGTACACTGGTTTAACAACATAAAGACGGTCAATACCAGTGAAACCATGCCTGGTACTGGGAAGTCCATCCTCATCTCCAGCCTTAGATTCCTGTGTGCTAGAAATCACAAATAGCAAATCTTTCAACCAAAAAAAAAAAAAAAAAAAAGAAAAAAAAAATAATAATAATAAATAAAATAATAATAATAAAAAAAATCACCTAGCTGCTAAAGAACTGGAGAGTGAGGATGACTGACGGAGCTTACAGTGAGGATGGACATGCTCGAGCTCATCTCCTTCGTCCATGGCACTCAGCCTGCACTTCAAAGTGAACTGTTTTTAACACTGTGGGCTATGATAAGTGGGAGATACAGAACGTTTCTTACTGATCGATGTGGCTTTGAAATTTAAACATCATTGATTTGAAAGTGAACAAAATTTCTTCACTAAAATGGTTTAATAGTTTTTGTAGAATTAATATATCAATCTATGTTTACTTTGGATATCAATATTATTCTGAGGCCTGAGATGAGAAGTGAGGTGTGAAAATGAGAAGTGGGCTGTGTGAAGAGGAATGAAGGAGCGAAAGGAACTAATGAAGGAAATATGTAAAGAAGGCAGGGAAATGAAACAGACATGTAATAATGCCCAGTAAAGCTCCGACCCCGTCTAATGCAGTGATATTTATTCCTCTGAACAGCCAGCGGCACACGCTGCAATCTGAACTCCTTGCTCCTCCCTCATACAGCAATTTTTTATTTATTTTTTTGCTCTTCACTTGGAGCCACAGTCTGATATGTGAAGTGCCACAGTATTTTGTACGGATGGTTGCTGTCCACAAGCACTTACTGGCATACTGCATGAGCGATCCTGAACTGCACAGCACTGTACTGAAAGTGCAATGAAATGTTTACACACTGTGTGTCTCACCACAGAGAAGCATTCCTGTTCCCATCATGCACTAGGCACAAAAAGGCAACTACACATCAGTGATGTATACTGATGAAATTCTTTATAATGAAGTCTGGAATAAACAGAACTCCAGTTTTTAAATCTTGTTAAAACTAGAAAGAAAACAGAATTATACATATTATTAAGATGATGATGTAAGATTCTCTGATATTTTAATGCTGTGAAAAGTTTTAATTGTACCTTTTTTTATCTGGATGAAGTGTGAGGTAATATATTATTTGGTGAATGTAGTAATAGTTATTTATGAACCTATTAAATCTGGAAAAAAAAAAAAGGAAAAAAATACTTTGAGATCTTTCTTAAAGCATCCTTTCACTAGCAAAACTGTACAGTGATAACAAGCTATTGTTTTTATTTTATTTAAATTTTATTTTTTTAACTTGAAACATAATTTCACATAATAGAAACTGCTTTGGTTGAACTGTAGATTTCTAATACCAACAAACAGCTGCTCTCAGCGTCACTCTGCCGTTTAATGGCCATAAAAACACAAACATTTCCTGTACACAATTTTTCCAGTTGATGAGATTATTCACAATGTTTGTTTTTAAACACACACTTTCTCCCAGATCAGGATTTTTAAAACCTTCAAGTGTGACAAGATAAAAATGAAACAAGACTTATGTGACTTATAATGGTGGTTGATATGACATTTAGAAATGGCAAGTCATTTCAGAGCTCAACATTTCAATCTCAAACTTCAATTAAAGCACTGAAATCTGGTGAGTGGGGAAAAAAAAAAAAACGTTTCCTGTAATGAACTACACAGTGAACGGATATCAAAGCTCAATAGATGATCTACTATAAATTACTTCTACTCTCATTTACAGGTCCTTTAATCAGATAATGTTTAATAAACTCATTTTATATAAACACTATTGGTTCTATATTGCAAATACACTGATTGTCAGATACAAAGGACGCAATCGCTGAAGCGTACTACAGTAATGTGTAATTTTTACTTTTATCCCTAAGGCACTGAGGATTTTAGTACAGATTGATTACAGCATGCACCAAATATCTCCTATCTCATACTTCATAGGAAACGGTAAAAACCCGAAGAATAAATGATCAAATCATTTCCAGTAGATCAGGAATCTATAACAGACTCTCATAACACTCTAGTAGCATCAGGAATTTGTTTTTCCCTTAAAATCTCCACCAATCAGTCTGGAGCTCAGGAAGCAAGCGAGACTAATAACATGGAGGACAGAAGGATGACAAAGGAGTTTTTAGTGAGTGAATATGAGATTTTAACACATCACAAAGCCTAATTCTAATAAAATAATCACTATCGTTAATGAATTCAGATAAATGAGCGCTAATAATTAGTCTGTGCAATCAGAAGGCAGAATGGATGTTGAAAACATTTTAGAAAGATTCTTTTATTTGTAGATTTTAAGTTGTGGAAAGAGATATTGATATTGAATAAATATTCTAACTGGAATAAATGAAGTTCAAATTGTATTCCTTATCATGAATAGCAGTAAATAGTAACAGGCTATTAAAACAGGAGGAACAGCTGCTGCACGAAGAAAAACCTCCACAGTTCAGTTTATACAACTGAACACTGTAGGCTTCATTTAATAGCCTGTAGAAAACGATTCTTGGAACTGTGAATAACACATCAGTCAAAACTGTCAAATTACTTCAGCAAAGTATAAGTGCAAGCAAACATACATATTCTCATGTAGATTTCAACAGGCTTATAGTCTCCTGATCAGAAAATGCCTCCAGCCTTAAACTACTGGAAGAAGAAGTTTGTGGGCGTGTAAACCCGTGGATATTTCAATGGGTAGGAAATTAGCCAGAATGATATCCAGCACTTTTACTGTGGACAAAAGTATCTTAGCTTGAAAGCAGTTTAAGGCTGAAAAGTTCGAGTTTAGTGTGAATTTCAGTGCCATTTTTCTATTTATTTTATTTTTTGGGGGACAGAAACCCACATTATTCCTCTGTTGGCCCTTTTGTCTCGAGTTAGCTATAGTGACCCAAAAGTATCACCATTAAAAAGGTAAGTCTGTTGGGCTTTTTACACCCAAGCCTACTGTCTCATCAGAGCTTGAAGCAATTAGTTGGTTCAATACTCCTCCTGGATGGGACACTAGTCCATTGCAAGTTACCTTCCCAATATTTCTTACTGGTACCCATTTATACAGCTGGGTGGACAGAGGCACACTTGTATTTAAAAGACCTTGACAAGGGGTCTTAGTGCAGTGGGGGTCTAAAAGGGATTCAAACCCATGAGCTCTTGATTATGAGTCCAGCCCCCTAACCACTACCCCACCAGCCCCACTTCTCTTCAAAAGGGTAGCCAAAAAAAGTATGTCTGAAAGGCATAAACCTAGATATCACAGTGAAACAACAAAACAGCTCAAATCTTGTTTAATTTATTTATAATTAGAACCCTTGTGACCCTTACTGAGTGTTTTTTCCCTCCAAATATCACTGAAATCCTAAAAATATATCTGCAAAACATCACAGGAATCCTCCTGAAGATACAAGATTATCATTGACAAACAAACAAACAAACAAACAAAAAAACCCCCCAAAAAAACAAAACAAAAAAAGAATTGGTTTGAAACATTTTCTGGCAAAGTACAAGGGTGTCCCAGGTGGATAGCAAAATAACGTACTTATCCTACTTACTTCCTAATCTATATACCATCGCTTATAAAAACTGACGAAGTTAACAAGTGGCTGATATGAACTTGCCAGATATTTACAACTAGCCTATCTGAAGGATAACCCTGAACTTTAGGCACACGAATGGCTGAAAGCCTACGGATATTGTGCGGACATAATTATCACTCCGGTCGCGTACATAAAGGTTTATATCATGGACTTTAATGGGAATCATCAGCCTGTTTGATGAACGTTAAAGTTACACCATCACACAAACAAACCTCATGAGAAATGGGTGTGCTTAGACAAAAAGCTAAGATACGTAAAGCACTTACTGCACACGTGAGGTGAAACGAGCAGAATTGAGTTTGATGATTAAAAATGTAACCCATGCATGCAGATTGCTGTTAGTGGTTCTTTATCACTTAAGCATTCGAATTGAAAAATACAAATAAAAAGAGTGCACTCACCTCCGGAAAGCATGTGAACCAAAGTGTTGTCAGCAGTTCTCGAAATTAAATAAATGAAACCGAAATTATA
>JAQMYF010000007.1:15723334-15741985 GCA_030014195.1 Neosilurus mollespiculum
AGAGAGAGAGAGAGAGAGAGAGAGAGAGAGAGAGAGAGAGACAGAGAGAGAGAGACAGAGAGAGACAGAGAGAGAGAGAGAGAGAGAGAGAGAGAGAGAGAGAGAGAGAGAGAGAGGTAATATATCATGCAAGGTTAAATTATTGTACAGATGTATGTCTTGAATCGTGAAAATAAAAATTAACCAAGATTATTATTTGTCTGTTTGATTTATTAGTTTTTTGTAGGTTTTTCTGTAACTGCATTGTTTAAATAGCAGTAATGTACAGTAGAGGGTACGCACACACATCACCATCAATGGAAGTCACAGTAGCTTGTGGCAGCGTTAATACTGTTCTGCTCAAATGACAAGCAGCAAGAAATAAAAGGATCTTAAACAGGAATGAGCCATTGTGCAACTGACTATAAATTCAACACCAAAATCAGATCTTTTTACAAACTGCCAAAAGCAAATGGGAAGCCGGTGAAAGTAGTTGTTTTATATTAAACCCTGACTACAGCCTTCACAAATAAATGAGAAATAAATTAGAATAATTATGTAATTATTAAAAGGTCTATTTATTATTAGTCATTACATGGTTAGCAGGTATAGAACATTTTCCATTTGTCAATGATTTAACGTTTTTATATTGATTTAAAGGTGGCACGATGGTGTAGCAGTACTTCCTGGATTCCTGTTTCTGTGTGGAGTTTACATGTTCTCCCTGCGCTTGCGTGGGTTTCCTTCAGGTACTCTGGTTTCCTCCCACAGTCCAAAGACATGCACATTAGGCTAATTGGCTGTTCCAAATTGCCCTTGGGTGTAAATGTGATTGTGAATGGTTGTGTGTGTGTTGCCCTGCGATGGTCTGGCGAATCGTTTAAAGTGTTCCCTCAGTGGGACCCAGTTCCCAGTGTCGGATGAGATAGGCTCCAGCCTTCCCTGCAACCCTAGTTGGATCAAGCGGCTCGGCAAATGAGTGAGTGATATTTATTAAAGAACAAAATTTTTTTATCCAATTATAGTTACACTGAATATTACAGCTATATTCATAACTAAGACAGTAGAAGGAGCACCCTTTACCTGTGGTGAAAAACTTACTGACAGTAACAAAGTGCTGACACCTGAGATGCCAAATGCCAAATTCAAGATTTCAACAGTGCTGTGTGCCTGATGTTTTATATTTTCGACCTACTGACACAGTGTATATATGTATACTGTAATGCTGAGCTCTGTGGGATCAGCAGAACTTTATGAAATGCAGAAATAAGCAAATCTAGCTCATAGTTTCTCTTACAGCAAATGCTGGAATTGCAAAAAGCAACTATTGAGCTATGCATGCAATTCTGTGCTCCCTCTCCCATGAAATTTACAAATTGCTGTTCTGTTTCCAGTTGTTGGGAATCTATGCCTTATCAGAGATCTTCGTGCTGACAAGTTCCCCTAAAGACAAAGAGGTTCATTCACAGAGCATGGATGTGGAGAGCAGTCTGAAGTGTCAGGCAAAACTCAGACATCTGACTCAGTACAGGAATGCTGTCTGAGCTTCACTATCCAGAAGGAACATGCACACAAACACACAGCCATACCAACACTGAATGTCATATACACTGACAACATAACAGGAAGGTTCAGTGCAGAAGAGAATAACAAATAGATCTGCACAAACATAATACCACTTCCAGCTTTTGTTGTACTACAAGGTGATTTATTTAACTATTGCACACACTGGACAGTGGAATGTATCAGAGGATAGAAATCGGTAAGAGTGTTACTGGTCAAGCTTCCATCAAGCGAAAACTGAGGGCTCAGAACAAACATGACAGGTGAACAATTCTAGTCGGAGATCATTTATCATATTAACATAGCAGCTGCCTTCACCCTTTTGCCATACCAGAGCTATAATAGTGGCTTGTTGTGTCTGTACTCAGGCTAAAAATACCACCACGGAAGAGAAGATAATATGTCAATGCACATGATGGTGCTCCTCAGCTGTTCCTCTTATAAACACCTACAGCTTCATACCAACACTCCAGCTTTTACATGAATGAACTCAGACAGCAAACCAATGTGTGTGCAAAAGCAGAATCAGTGAAAGTGAAAGTGAGGACAGTGACGACGAGCTGAAACCCACATTTAAAATGAATGCGATAAAACAGTGTGCTGAAATGCTCCTTAAGTTGGTGGAAACACAATATTGTGTATTGAATGTCGGACAAGGGTTGTAAAAGTCCGGGACTGCTGTTGAATAATGCTAATTGGTGGACTGATTATGGTATATCTCCGGGAAAGGGTATCGACCCCGGAATTTAGCGATTGTCGGACTTTTGAGGTTCCCAGACAGCCTATCCCCACTAATAATCTGGGAAATCGAGGGTGAAGTATATACATACATACATACATACATACATATATATATATGTGTGTGTGTGTGTGTGTGTGTGTGTGTGTGTGTGTATACTTCATAAATTAGTGCAATAATGCACTAACTCTGCAATTATGATTTTCTGTCAGTCTGCTTTGCTTGAAGCTTATGCAAATGTCAGCACAGCAGATAGGCTGGGCGATCAGCGAGACGGCACCAGGCAAAGAGTGAAAACAGACAGCTGTGACACAAGCAGATTGTTCAGTGGACTGAGAAGAGAGCAAATATGGCAGCCAGGATGCTCTCTCAAAATGTACACTGAAGCTAGAAGAGATTTAAGAGGGAACATGCATAATGAAAAATTTGGCATTGAAAATAAAATTGGAAAACAGAGCTCTGTTACTGTATCGAAAATGCATTGGATTTCATGCATGGACTGGTTTATTCCTGAGAGGGATGTAAATCCAAATACATCATTCATAATGAACAGATAATGTGTTTTACACTTATTCAATGACAACGTTTTCACAGAGCATCCAGCTGAGATGAAAGGTTTGCATTGGGACTGGAATCCCAGTGGATGCCCAAAAAAAAAAAAAAGTTAAAGAATTTTCTTTGATGTAGGTACCAAAGTTCAGTCAGATATCACTCTAAACATCCATAGTAACTGCCTGGTTACATTCTGATTGTTGAACATCCCATTTTAGATTTATTCGACCCTTTGTGTTTATAACAATCTCCATTTTTTAGTAAAGTTTTACTGCCACGTTACTGGTGGTGTCCTTGTTCATCCCAAATGTGTTTATCAGGGCTGAAGTCAGGGCTCAGTACAACCCACTGAAGTTCTTCACCTCCAATTTTGGCAAATCATGTCTTCATGGACCTTCAGGGACCTTGTTTTTAGCACTTTCATGTTGGAAAAGGTTTGAATGTATAAGTTACTTTAAGGGAAAATGTAATGATCCAACATATAAAGTAATTACTATTCAATTTTGTATTCCAAATGGTGACAGTTTGGAGAAGAACTATATATATGTGTCATAGTCATATATTCTCAAGATTTTAGCCTTGTAGTGTAACTGTGTGAGTGGAATTGAAAAAACAGTCCTGCGCACATCTCCAGTTAGGACCAATCATGAACTTGACTGATGGAACCAGATTTCCCAGACCATGCTGACAGTGCGGGATTTTATTCCTTTTTTAAGCTCCCGCCACATAGTGGTGGGAGCTATTGGAATGGGTGGTGTCTGTCCGTCACACTTTGGTTTCTGGATAATATGCTTGCTCGGATTTTGATAAAATTTGGTATGCTGGTTTGTCTTACAGGTACCTCGCCTGGGATTGGCACACACCAAAATCCACGCTTAATTAATGAGCCAGCTGGACTTAATTTGTTTAACACAACAATTTTGATTTTGGTTTAAGGAAGATACAGATCAACTTTAAAACACACATTCCTGGGAGGCGGGAGCTTTGGACTCCTGAGGTCTATTTTTTAATCAAGTATTGATTACTGAGTAGTCAACAATCATTAGTATTCATTGGGGGGACAATATTCCAACCTGAGCTACTTAATGTCTTGTCACATGCATCACAGCACATAAGAAAAATGTCTCAGTAGACTGCCTTGTAATATGTGTAAAATCTAATCTATTCAGCATCTGATTGGTGTTCATGTAATTTATGACATCTAGTTAACAAAACACTGACATGTGGGCTGCTGAAAAGACTCTTGTCTAAAACCTGTCTCTTGGTCCTACAGTCAAGAAACATGATTTAAAGATGTTTTAAAGTGTGTCTGTCTCCATCTGGACATCTGCTATAGAAATTCTAATTAGCACTGTGCATTAGATTAAACTTCCTCCTTGACACAACTACAGAGCACAAGAGCGTCACACATATCCACTTTCGCAAATACTCAAATGGGATATAAAAATGAGAGAGAGAGAGAGAGAGAGAAAGAGAGAGAGAGAGAGAGAGAGAGAGAGCGCTCACCAGTCCATCACAGGGTCAACACACACAACCATTTACACTCACAGTCACACCTAGAGGCAATTTGGAACAGCCTAATGCCCATGTCTGTTGACTATGGAAGGAAACTGGAGTGCCTGGAGGGAACCTTGGACTCAAACACAGGACACTGTAGAAAGGATTATTGTAATTGAAAAACATATTTGAATGAAGAACATGGTACTGTGTTGCTGATGACGCTCCACCAGCAGGAGGCAGCACATTTCCACGCCATCACACGTATCACTGTAGACTGTAGTAAAATTCCCAAAAAACAACCCAAAAATACAAATAGAGTGAACTATCAGAGTAAGAGAGCACCAGCAGGGTGGGGGCGATTTAATCTGTGCCAAAAGATGGGCTCTGCCATCTGCCTAAAAGACCTTCATACTTACTCTAACACCCTTCCACCCACATACCACCCACACATGATCCACAGCATTCGAGATTAGAATTAATTTCTCTCTTATCCAGCAACGATGCTACAGGTTGTTATGTTTCTCAGCACATAGAGCATATCGGAGTCATTTTAACGGTGAAGAGGTGAACATACACCCACAGCAGTGTACACCTTCTCAGCCCGCTCTGTCAGAGATGGATGGAGCTTATCAACATGACTGGGCAATAAACACAATCTTAGTGCCATGCTCGACTCCAAGCCTTACATGCTCCATCTCACCTCCATTTCTCTATTTTACAATAAATCGTCCACTCGCACAGTCATGGAGGTATGTAGATCCTTCAGAGAATCATTTGCAATTCTTAGACACTGTGACACAGAGAAGTGTCCCCGAAATCAAAAGCAATGTTTCAGAGTATTTGTACCTATATATGTTCTGCCCCAGGGAGGTAAGCTTTTCTGTGCAGTAGCTCCCTGTAAGCAGCAAACATGGATCTTTAATACATTTTTAGCTGTGAGTTTTTCCAAGCATCCTTTGGATGAAAAAAAGAAAGAGATTCATTTGAAGAGTGTGTAAATTCTTCAAGTTTGCAGTTATGTAAAAGGCACATACTGTAGGAGGTGTTTTACCAGATACCAGCTTTTGGCTATTTGGCTATTCAATATGAAATGCGATAAAAAAGTTCTGGGTCTAATCCTGTTCTGAAAAAATAGATCTTGGCATGGTCGCACATGCAGCACGAGCAAGGTGAGAGAACTGCAGGTCAAAACGCTATGTGACATTGCACTGTCAACACCGGGACATGTGTTATATGTTATTTTTGTGACATTGGCACATGTGCGTTTGTGTGTGACACTGGCCCATGTGTAACCTTATTATGGACCAGAGATGTGGAACTCATGAAAGCAGCAGAGGAGACCCTTGAAATTCTTCAGAAAACCTTTGGCAATTAAACACTGAATGCATCAAGACAGGCAGAATATAATCCTCCAGTGACATCCTGTCTTCTTCAAGCACAAATGTCACTCGGAACCCCTCAGCAGCTTCACTGGTGTACGTGTGCTGTAGAATTTCAAGCATCTATACTGCTGATAACAAATGCTTGGAGCAATTCCTTAACTTTTTGATTGCACCTCATACAGAATAAAAGGCTCTCATGGGGACTTTAATCATTAATCAAAAGCATATTCATGTTTTCATTCTAATATTAATCCAGCAGACATGTAGTATATATGATTATCCCACACTGGAAATACATAAACATACATAAATTCTTATGTAAAATTTACAATCTACAATTTTTGAAAGGTATTACTTCTTAAAGAGATAAATTTGTGTTTATGGTTTTCCAGTGCAGTGTTAATATGGTGGTGTACAAAAACCACAACCACTTGGGGAATGCGTAAGTAACTAAATTATGACATAAAACTTTATAAGAACATCTTTAGTAGGACTTTCTGTCATGTCCTTACCATCCCAATATATTTAATGGTTCGATTCCTAAACCAAATGGAAAAATGCTTGGCGGTGGCTGAAGCGCTCTTGAGCAAGGCACCTAACGTCCAATTGTTGAGTGTGTCATTCATTCATTCATTTTCTGAACCGTTTAATACTAATTAGGGTCGCGGGGAGGTTGGCGCCCTTCCCAGCTGACTCTGGACAAGGGCAGAGTACACCCTGGACAGCTTGCCAGGCCATCGCAGTGCAGAAACACGCTGATGGCCCATCTTGACGAAAATCTTCATTTACATGCCTCTCACCATAGACAGTGAGAGACAAGGCCTGCATTTGATAACCCAGTTAGCTGCACTGGTGGGACAGCAGTGACAACCCACTGATAGTGGGGCTTGAACCCTCAACCTTGGGATCAGTAATCCAGCACCCTACCACCAGGCCACCAATGCCCCTTCCCCTCCATTTTATTATTGTTAAGTAGATTGTAGGAATTCACTGACTAACTTGTCCACGGTAGAAGTACTTGAGCTCCAGATACTGGATAGAAATTCTATTGCAGAGGGAAAATGCAGGAGTGTTCCTTTAAATAGATCTTTTTTTAATGTGTCAGCTGTAAGTTCCTTCTCAATCAGGAGTTAAAATGAACAAAAGTTTTAAAGTAGAACATCTGTTGCAGAGCTTAGGGAATCCATTACCTTGCTGCTGTATTGATTTTTTTCCAAGCTAAAAACACACAGGCGTCTCATCTTCATGTAAATATCATATACTTGCAAAACAGAATGAAAGTTTCTGACGTGTATTACAGTGTGGCAGTACCGGAGTATTGTTTTGGCTGAAAGCTAAAGCATTTTCCCAAGAACAAAGAGGAGAAAAGGGGAAAGGTCAAAAGGTCACACTGGAGCCGTTAGGTTGCTTTGACTACACAGCTCTTGCAAGGGTTCCGTCGCCATGGAGATTGAGTATGTGGGCACCCTGGTGTTGAAAGGTCTACACTCTCATAAAAGCCTCCTGCTAAAGAACAATGACTACTCAGGGAGATGGTGCAGTTATTTTTTTACAGAGCAGTCAGCAAGAGCTGAGCCAATCAGCAAGCCTTTAGTGTTTAAAAGTAAACCTTCAAGCAGCCACGGAGAGACATGCAGAGACATGTTTTACACTGGACAAATCATCATTTGCAGTCTACAACGTGGCCTTTACGTCGAAATTCAAAAGGATTTTCTCCATCAAAATGGTGTTTTTAGCCACTTCCACAAGACCACAAACTGTCACCAGCAACATGCATTTCAGCCAAAATCCTGCTTTTCTGTGGAGGTTTTTCTACTTTAACAACTTTAACAAGTCTCTCTTTCCTACTTTGTCACAAAAGGAGACAAATGGCCTACTGAACTAATGACTGGATTTCAGCCTTTCACACACAAGCCTAATTAAGATCATTATCCACACCAGCACACAAAAAAGGCAGTTTGGCTTAATAACAAGCATCTTAAAGACCGCCTTTCTGGATGGGCTGGAGTGATAATGACAGAAGAGGTGGCGACATGTGTTAATGACAAGCTTTAACTCTTCTGTCAGCTACTTACCACACACTGTGCAAGGAGCACATTAGGAAAAGACTTGTCATTTCTCTTTAGACAAAGAGCAGAAAATTTGCACAATTTTTCAGTTACCTCCTAATGGAGCTGATAACATATGCTTATTCCTGTACTGCAGCAAAAGAGTTTCTTAGTGTCAATGTCAGACCACACTATTAAGCAGAGCCAACTTAAAGTAAAAAGAAAAATCTGTATTACCAAATTTAAATAGAGCTATGAATAATATTATCCACATAACTTCCTGCTATTCATTCCAGCTCTACAGTGGAAGAAAAGCACATTTACCACATTATACAGCACCATGTGTATATACAGTATAATTACGTTACGCACAACCAGCAAATAGCCTGTAATGCTGTAAAAGAAACACACAACCCTATGCGAAGACAACCATGAACAGCTCACCAGTCCATCACAGGGTCAACATACATACTCACACCTACTAGAGATTCATAGATCCCATAGGATGAGTGTGCTTTTTGATTTGTATTTTTCCAATTTAAATGCCTAAAAGTAAATTAAACCCAAACTTAAAAGCTTGTGTAAATAATTTATGTTTGTTTCTGTTAAATTGGGCTGTTTCATGAACCCTTTTTTCATGTAGACACAAAAAAACAGCTATTACTCTGAACACAGTGGGGGCGACATTGTAATCTGAAAAGTAGCAAAAAGTCGTGATCAGCTTGTGTCTCCACCGCAATACATAACTCATTTGCATATGAATACATGGTGCAGCATTCTTTGTTTTATGTGTATTGCTTCAATGCAAGTAAACAGAATCGTGTATGAATTGTAGAAGTGCCTAGTTTTAATTTATTCAGAAGTTCACTAGTTTATACGATGATCTATGATTTGTTTGAATAATATCTAAATACTGTTATTATTGCCATTCACTTGCCTTATATGAACTGACGGATTCAAGCACTATTCTCACGATTTTACACACCCGAAAGAGTGAAACAGCAGCCTTTCAAAACTTGCTAATGCAAACTATCAAATGGATTTTAACAGACTGCCAATGAAAATGAAAATATACATTTGTTCATATGTAACAGGAGAGTTTAGAAGGCTTGCCTCTCATTTCACTTTAAGTGATAGAGAACTGACAACAGGAATCTGCATGCACGGTTAATGTTTTTAATCATTAAACTCAATTCAACTTACCTCACCTCGCAAGTGAAGTGAGTGCTTTTACATACCCTAGCATTTTGTCTGCAGAGGTTTGTTTAGCGTTCATTAAATAGTCTGATGATTCTTGCAAAAGTCTATTATATAAAACCTGAATGCAGCCAGAGTGATGATAATTACTCACACACTCACCGAACCGCTTAATCCTACTAGGGTCGCAGGGAGACTGAAGCCTCTCTCAGCCAAAACTGTGCAAAGGCGGGGTACACCCTGAACAGCTAATCAGACCTTTGCAGGTCCAACACACACACACACACACACAACCATTCACACTCACATCCACACCTAGGGGCAATTTGGAAAAGTCAATTAGCCTAACGTGCAAGTATTTGGACTGTGGGACAAAACCGGAGTACCCTGAGCAAACCCAAGCACAGGGAGTACATGCAAACAACACACAGAAATGCCCAAGCCTGGGACTTGAACCCGGGACCTTCTTGCTGTGTGGCGCGTGTAATAACCACTGCCTCCTGCTGATG
The DNA here is from genome assembly GCA_030014195.1 of Neosilurus mollespiculum. Lineage (NCBI taxonomy): Eukaryota > Metazoa > Chordata > Actinopteri > Siluriformes > Plotosidae > Neosilurus > Neosilurus mollespiculum. Next base: position 15,732,804 of record JAQMYF010000007.1, read on the forward strand.
ATCCAACCAAAGATTTGAAGGCTTTCAACAAGTTGTGAGTGTAAAGTCCAGAGTGGTGTATTAGAGGTAAGTCGTAAATTTCCCTGTTTTCATGAGTGTTGCTGTATGGAAAAGGAAGGCTCTCTCCACCAGTTTATCATGATATCTATCCAATACAACTTTGTTTTGAAAACTTTGTAAGTTTGTTTTGAGTTCGTTGTCTGTTTTTTCATGAGACTCCTCCACATTATTCCATTGTCTTTTCTTTTCTTTTGCCAATCCGGCGATGGCCAAATGCGGAAAACGTAAATCAAAACAACAAACATGAAACGACTCTATTCTGGTCTGTATAAAACTAGCTTTTTTCTGCTATGAACAGAGTATATAATTGTAAACTAATAGTTTCAAACAAATACAATAATCAATTCTCACGAAAATTGGATTGGAAGTCTCTGATCTGGGTAAATGATAAACCAAAACACAATGAACTCAGCAGGAGTGTCAGATTCATCATTTTACCTGGATATGGTGCTCCAAAATTGGTTAAAATGTCTAAATTCCACAGCCTCGTTCTTGGCACTGTAGTTTGTAGCAGTTTAGGGCTGGAGTCATTTGAAAACTACTTAAGAGTAATATAATTCCCATTCATCAACCAGACCTTTAATTAAGCTTAATATTCTCCAATAAATTGAAAAGTGTATGTCGTAGAATTTGACTTGGGCACAGCTGGCAGTTGCACCAGATGTGTACCATGACGGAGTTCAACTGAACCATAAACGAGTGCATGTCTCCCAAGCAGGCCAACCGAACCAGGCCCAAGCACGGTACACAGCAATTAAAAAAAAAAAAAAAAACAAAAAAAAAAAACTCCCAACAAGAACAATGACAAAAACACTTTAGGGGTGAGATGTTCTCAAGCATGGTAGGGATCACATAGTGTAGCTAAACTCTGAAGGTGTAATGTTAAATAAGGTTTTTCAGTTAATTATGACAGATCAACTATACTGAATGGACACATACATTTATACACAACTTGTGTGAACATAGAATACCAGAAATACAGCACACAAACAAGTAGGCCTATATGTGCCTTTTTCAGAATAATGTGCACAGTAACGGTAAGGACATTTTCTAAAGAAAGACAGCCTGTTATGCATTAAGTTGAAAACAATGACCTTACATGGAATGCACATAGATTGATAGATAATATTGTTTTCTCTATATAACTGTCAAACACTCTCACATAAAATCACAAGGAGATGATATACCTTCATTTTGGTCATTTTTACCATTGGTAACGGTGAGGACATTTTGCATTTTAGTAGATAACATTTCCTATGGAAAGGATTATTTATATGTGCTTGGTAATGGAAATAGATAAAAAGCTCACAAATAATGAAATTCATATGCTATCTGTAGTCATTGTTTTAAACTTAATGCATAAAAGGAATAAAAAAAATCTTTCTTTAGAAAATGTCCTTACCGTTACTGTGCACATTTTTCTGAAAATGGCACATATATTGTATTTTCTAAATTCTCAGAGATGTTGCATAGGGTGCATTGTATTGAGCAATCCCAGTGAATAAGGAATAAACCTCCCCTGAGGTTCACACCAACCACTAGCACAGATGGATAGAAGAGGCTCACAGCAAGGCCAAAGAGAAATTAAGTGAAAACACAACCCATGATATATAGATTAAGATGTAGAAGTAGTCCAGTGCGTGGTAGTCCAGGAGATAAACAGTGAGGCAAGGCAAGAATATTAGTTTATCTTGTGCATGCCAGAATATCAAAACACAGCTCTGCCAAGTTTTAACAGCTGACTACTCTTCTGCAACTCAAAACTAACAAGTGAGGAAAGAAAAGCAAGCTGATCAAGTTGGCTTTGTGATCTATAACCTTGGAAATTTTAATTTTGGGTACTGAAATGCAATGAGAGAGAAAACCAGAGACACTGATAGCTCTGACAAGATTTGAGCTCCTTTTACCATCACTGCTGGGAGGACAAAAGCAAAACTGGAGTATTCCAGAGTGACTGAAATGATCAATCACGACAAGATGGTAAATGTCTGAAATAACATTTAACTTCATCAAATTCATTTAGCACTGATTGAAATCCAAGCAGCAAAATATAAACACTTGATCATTACACTGATCGTATTATGCTGATCATTACACAGGAACCCCAGAAATGGAGCTGGAATGTTTATTTCAGTTGTGCACAGTGGTATTTTAGGTGAAAACCTGCAAGCTACAGAAATTGAAAAGATAACATACAGTATAATAATTTAAGACCAGAAACAGAAGCCACATATGGTTATGTTTACAAAAACATGTAGTAATGTGAATTTGTGTAAAATATACCAAAAACCAATTGTAATCTACGCAATTTTACTATAAACCCAGAGCCAGTATGGAGATAAGCACCATTAATGCATTTTACGTCCCGGTGCCATGGGCAACATTTCAAAAAGACACTTCAGAGCTGCGCATCCTGGAGAACTCATGTGTTATACCGCATCTTTCCTGGTTTGTGGCACTAGAGATGATCTAGTCAGTCTATTGGTTGTAATCTGGTGTGGTCTTGAATCTTGCACAGGAAAAATAATGGAGCAGAACTCACTGTTCCAGTAAAAGGTACAGGAGTCTGAAAGGGAAGTTTTAATAAAAACAGGATGAACATGAGCATTTATATCCTCCTCTTCAAGTTTAAAACACATGTGGCTCAGAGTAGAGGTCAATGAATATGGGAAGTCTGATATGAAGCCTGCAGAGCCTGATATGAAGCCTGCAAAAGACCACATTTATTTATTTTTTTATGAACGTTAATCACACAGATCTGCCTGATGCATTTAGCTATTTATTTAATTTGTTTATTCATTTGATTTCATTTCATTCTATTCCCTTCCATTTTCCTCCCTCCCTGCATGCATGCATTCATTCATTCATTCATTCATTCCTCAGCAACTTTTTTTTCCTGGTCAGAATCAAGGTGTTCTGAATAAATAATTTGTTCATAATACAGGAAATAGTTGCGGCACTGCTTAATATAATGTAGGAATTGGTTTAAATAGGATCTAAAAAATGGGTCATGTGCACACCTCTATTTGAGTTACTGGCACTAGTTAAAGTGATAACATGAAGCAGCACTGGAGATCAAAACATAAAACACTTTTAAACATCTTGAAGCCATACACCAAGCACTAATGGTTAAATATTAAAAGGTAACTGTTACTATTATTCTGCCATGTAAACTGCTTATCAGGACTTTTGAAGCAAGGGTATTTATGCAAAACTACTTTAAGCTATTGGGTAGGAATTCCCCAAGTTGTTTCAAAAGACACAGTCAAGTTAGATAATTTCATTGTCCTAAGTAATTTAGTAATATAGCAGGAACTGGTCAAGTTTGCACAGTAACAGGCAAACTGCTTAATTTAACCAAAAGCAGTACAATTAGTTAACTATATCTTTATAAAATAATTAAATAAAACAAATAAATAAATACATTTTAAAAAAGAAGAAAAGAAAAAAAAATTGCATTATAGTGTGAGTTATGGAGCAGCTCAGTGATGTCATACACCATGCCAAAAACATGTTAAAAACAGATGTTATCCAGAGACTAGAAAACAACAGAGATAAAACCTGAAATGTCAGCCAAACACTTTCTGACTTTATCTTTCATCAAGTGTAAAAATATGAGTACCTGATCTCCCCAAACACACATTCCTACTGCTGATTGGTGACTAGTGTTTACAATGATATACAGAGAGGTCATTCCTGCCAGTGAAACACAATACACACAGCTCTAAATCTCTCTCACTAACTCACTCAGCATTCCTCACAGTAACTCAAACCACATGAGAACTGATATACTGCAACAAACCCATTCCTCAGATTCTATTCTACACAATGAAAGCATATGCCATTTTCGACCAAGTTTAGATTTCATTAGTTTTGAAATAGACATGATTTTGCTGTAAGTGGTACAGTATCAAGCTGAAGGAAATGAATTCTAGGCTTTGTATATGCGTGAAATGGCTCAGCAGGTGGTGTTTTGGGGTAAGAAAGAGAGCTGGACATCATTTCATAGTCACCAGTCCCGTCATGGTTTGATAAACCAAAGCCATGACAGAACGGTGAGTGCTGCCAAGAAGCTGCACAGACAGAGCAGGCTCTCTCTTTCTCTGAGGTTGCCTCTTAACCTCAATCCAGCTGAAACAAAAAGACCACTATCCATCCTGTGCTGAAGACATGTTCATTGAGCTTTGTTTTCAGCTCATACATTACAGCTCAGCCTCAGGTCCTGCTGTCTGCCACCTCTGATCTACATCCATCATTAACAGAAGAGCACGACTAACTGAATTAGGCTCTCGTGATGTATACTGTAGTGACGCTGAAAGCACTGAGAGCTACACAACACTTATGCTGGTTAAGCAGTGGTAAAAGCATTCAGTCAGACATGGTAAGAGGGAGAGAAAATGAAAAGAAGGAGGGGGATAGAGGTCTTAGGAAGTGGAGAGGCTGGGAGACTGGAGCCTATTGTCTGTCTCATCGAGGACTCAGTCCATGAATAGACCTTCTCGTTCTTTCAACTGCCAAAAATGGAGAACACAAGAGAATTAAGAAGACACAGTGGGTTCAACAACAAACACTGCCAATGTTCACTCAAGAACGAAAGCAAAGAGAGCCCACATTCTTAGAAGCAATTTCATGCCTTTTGAGACCTGAATGCCTAACAAGATCTGCTACTTTAAAACTCATGGCAAAAAAACAATTAAACAGGTCTGTATACATGTCTATGACAGTTCAAAAGCAATGCTTAGAGCCATGTGTTCATGGTCCATGCACATAATACCAAGTTTTTACCAGTTTAACCATAATAACAATGTTGCTTACGATGTGAAGACTGAATATGATGTCTATAATGTCCACTTGGTAATTATATTCACAAGGAGTTATGTCCATAAAGTTTTATTACAGCACAACCACAAGAAGAGAGACATTACAATGAATGTTGTCCTCAATCAATTATGCAAGTATCTGTGAAATTGCAGGAGAGAGGGAAAAAAAATGCAAAAGAAGAAATGCCATTAGCCTAGCAATGAGTATATGGATCCCTGTTACATCTTTCATGCAAACACACAAACTTTTTTCACCTCTATCTTGGTCTCTTTTCCACCTCAGTATTACCAATTGGGAATCTTATAACCTTTAATCTGATTCATATGCATCAGCATAAATTATAATTGTTCTGCAACATCACTACTTGCTATACAGTCATACAGCATAAAAAACAATAAGTTATACAGGAACACAACAGATTGGCATACAACATAACAGTTTAATAATCAGAGGTGCAAATGGACTATCAAATATTCTCATCCTTTTATTATTTGTCATCTTTTATTATCTTATTATCAAATGTTCTTATCCTCTTATTATTTGTGCCCTTGTTGACAGCCAATTATTAATGTAATACTTAAAACCCACACAATGAAATTGGTCTGCTTTCAGGGCATTAAAAAACACTGTCCTGAGTAGATAATGCTTAAATCATATGACAGGCCCTCACAGTTTATCATGGGCACTCGATCAGGCAGGGTCTTCATTATCACATTTTAAACCCCCACCCCAAAAAAAAGACAAAAAAAATCTTGTATACTAAAACTGAATTATTATTATAAATCCCCACCATTACAGAGTATGTATTACTTATTTTACTGTATGGTATACATGAAAATTCTGAATCAGTGTAAACGATCTGTGTAAAAGCCTTTAGCTTCACAGTGCTTAGCTCAGCATAAAGCTCATGGAGCTCACCTGACCAGCCTCTGTCACGGTTAAAATACAGTATATTAAAAAAATTATAAAAACTTTTGTTTATTTTCCTTTTTATGTTTCCATGTAGTATATGACCAAAAAAACAAAAATTATTAATTAGTTCTTGCATTCCCTATCAGATGTTCCACCTCTATGACTGTCGTGAGAAAGCAGATATCAAAAGCACAAAAGCTATACAACCTTGGTTGTCATTGTCTTCAACATTTTCCATTATTACCTCAGTCCCTTTCCATGGTATGCACTGTCTGTCCTCACCCTCATCTCTTGCTCTATTACAGATGACAAGTTAACATGCAGTATGGGACAGCAGAAGACAACCAAAGATCACCAAAGTGCTGAAATGTAAATCTCTTTCTCCTTTCTCTGTTTCTTTTCTCTCATTCTCTCTCTCAATCTCTCTGGCTGGCTTTGCTCAGTAGATAATCAGCAGAGTTAGGTCGTGGGGGAGCAAGGGAGTGCAAAAGACGAGGATTGAAGTAGAAATAAAAACTGAAGATAAAATAAAAGCCACAGAGGAGTGCAGCAAAATTACCATTTTGAGCAGTTTACAACATTTCCAGTGCCAGAAGAAGCAGTACAGGAAGAGATATGGGGTACAGGACCTCTCAATCACACATGCACACATACAGATAGGTTTTACAATGTGTTTACATATGAAATCATTTTTACTTCTAAAATATCATGACAGTAAGACGTTTTCCTCTGAATGGATATGTGAGAGTGTATACTGTATGTGTGCCAGCTGATTATACTTTCAGGCTTGGGGTTTTCTTTTTACATAATCAGCAAAATGAGAATCGCTTTGCACTGTATTTAGCTGCCTGCTTTTCACTTGTTTACTTTTCCTCAGTCATCCATTGCTCTCATCGTTTTCTCTGCCCCTGACTATGCAAATGTCCTTTAATATCCGGCCTTTTGCTACTCTACATAATCCTCTATTTCATCAATGCCCTTTTCTGTTCCTCTCACTCCTGCGATATTCTTCATCTCTCCCACATTCTGTAGTTTTTCATCTCTCTCATTTTCCCACTTGTGCATCTCTGTCTCACACTCTCTCTGACACACAATCACTCTTCTGCCACCCTCTCTGAAAACCATTCACATTCAGTCCTCGTGTCATCTTTCAGAAGGGTTTTTTTTTATGGTAACATTTTCCAGAAGGGTAAATGCACTCAGCCCACAAATATTCCAGAGGTCTCTGTGCACCATTACACTCTCTAAACCTGCTTATGCTAAGTGGCAGCATACAAATATACCTTATGCTATACAGTATTACTGCAGGATCAGGTGGAAATAGGCTTGTGTCTCACTGAATAAATATGTCCACTGATTGTAGGGTTTAGTGTGGCATAATATCTGCTCTCTATGTAATACTGACTGAACAGATAGAGATTCATTACAAACTTGTTAGGTTAAAGGTAGGGGATTGTATATAATGGCAGCCCACTCATACAATAGTAATTACTACTACGCAGAAATGGAGACGTCTGATTTCTTTCCGCTATCTCAGAATCAGTGGATATTGCTTGAATCAAAATGACAGGCCCTCACATTTTGTCATGGGAACTCGAGCAGGCAAGGTCTTCATTATCACATTTTAAAATGAAATAAATAGATAAATAAATAAACAAACAAACATAAAACCCAATTTTAGTTGCTTTGTCTTGTATTTCATTGTAGTATATACTAAAATTTTGTATTAGTGTTCAAATATACCTTTACAGACCCAGAAATGCTAATGCTAAAAACACTCCTTTTACAGTAGCTCCACAGCAGATGTGGATCCCTGCTCCATTAGCTCATCTCAAAGCGCACAGCTCACCTAAACAGCCTTTGTTACAGTTAACATGTAAATAAACACTATAAACATATAGTTTATGTTTATATATTGTCTATATTAGACTTTATCTATAATTGATTTTATCGATTAATTCACATTTTTGGTTTAGGTGATGATGTGTAACAGGAATATCGCACGCCCACATACACACACACACAAACACACACACAAAGGCAGCACTGGTTTCGAAAACTGACAATGTTTCATTTGTAATTTAGAAATGGTTCGCTTATGCAAAGTCCAATAGCACAAACCACTGTCCACTGTAGTTTTTCAAAAATCTGATGCAAATAAAGGAGTATAATTTCACTCTGAGAGAATACGAGAGTGAGTATAAGAGAGTACTTATGCAAGTGAGACAATGTGACAATGACTATAAGAAAGTCAGAGTGAATCAGTGAGTAAGAGGACAAGAGCGAGAAAGTGAGAGTGACTGAGAGTGGATGAATGAATGAGAGAGAGCATTAGAGCATATGTTAGAATGAAAAGGACAGATGAGTGTGTGTGGGAACAGTTGAGGTATGTACTATGTTACCATGGTAACCAAGAGAGATGGTTAATTACTGTGGCTTTACAGAGCTGGCACAGGCCAATGAATAGTAGAGGACCCACCCCCCACCACACACACACACACACACACACCACACCACACACACACACACAAAGCATTTAATCTGTTAGATTTTGAGTCTGATTCAGAGCTACTCTCTACTCAGAAAGGATAATATCCATCTGTGCTTAGGTATGGTTTATAACTGTTACTGACTTAAAACACACGCACACGTGCACACACACACACACACACACGACACAACAGCGTTAACTATAGTTCACAGTGCTTGGATAACTACAAGCACAGTAAATGCTTCTTTCTTGGAAAGCTTCCAAACAGCTTGTCATTAGGAAAGTAGCATTTGGTCAGTTTCAAACTTGCCAATCGCATAAACTGTACAATTCTAACTGTGATCTTCAAGTTCTTTTTCCATCCTTCACCATCCTCCTCATGGTATGGTGAGGACAACCAGTGAACTGGCAAGAGTGTCATGGGTTCCCAAGGCTCATTCATGCACATGGGGAGATGAAGGCTAGTACAGCTGGTCTGTTCCCACAGAAGAACTACTGTAGCACACAGCATTGAAACTGTTAATACTGGCTATGACAGAAAGGTGTCAGAACACACTGCTGTGCCTGAAGCTGCTTAGCTGCAAACATGGTTTAAGACAACAGCACAGCTTCCAAGGCCGAAGAGCACTTAAAAAATATTTAAAAATTGTTTGTATGGATTTAAAATATTCCCTGTCAATGCACATTTTTAGGAGATAATACTGTTAGTTTAAAATTTGTTATAAAAATTAAACATGAAAAATTTGGTCAATAAAAAAAGTTAATCTCAATACTTTGTTATATACCCTTTGTTGGCAATGACAGAGGTCAAATGTTTTCTATAAGTCTTCACAAGGTTTTCACACACTGTTGCTGGTATTTTGGCCCATTCCTCCATGCAGATCTCCTCTAGAGCAGT
>JAQMYF010000007.1:15760542-15785304 GCA_030014195.1 Neosilurus mollespiculum
TATATATATACACACACACACACACATACATACATACACATACACAAATATAATTTAAAGGCAGTGTGTGGCTGGGAACTTCAGTTTTCCACACCATTAAAACAACGTAAAAAATTATGTCCTAAAACATTTCTTTTTTTGCTTTAACCATGGAAAAAGTGACAATACTGTAATAAGTTATTAGTCTGCTAGTAAAAATTGAGTAACTGTCTGTGCACCCCATCGAGCACACACAGCAGTGCAGAGCAACAACACTGACTCAAAACTCAACAATACCACTCAAAACTACAAATATAACATTCTTTATATTTTGGTCTAAAAAGTTCTAAACAGAGTTAAGCCTGTACTGTACTTTGTGATCTAGCTTTGTCCTGTCATCTCATTAAGAAAAGAATTTTAGATAGTCAGTGTGGATTTGCTTGGGTGCCACTGGACTGTAGGATCGCTTCTCTCAAATACTTACTGCAGTTGTCCTCGTCACTGCCGTCGGGGCAGTCGTGGAATCCATTGCAGCGGAAGCGGCCAATAATGCAGTGGACACCATTAGCGCAACCGAAGAATGTAGGGGCACACTTTGACTTCACCTTCGCTGTAGAAAAGAAACAGATGAGGAGAGGTAAACATAGCAAAACATTATCTCCCTGTAGCCTCTTTATACATAACCTTAACATTTTCTGTGCCTTCCAACTACTTAAAAAACATTGATTTTTAAAATAATATGTTACTTTACTAAACAAAATTATATTAACATTTCCATCCAATTGCTTTAAACTGCACAACTTAAACAATTACATCACTTCAGTACAAAGCAATTTACATCATTGCAGTAAATAGTGCATTTTCACTGTTTTGGTTATTAATTAACACTAATTTTAAACTGTGCCAGCTGCACGAAACACAAAGGCACACATCAACTTTTTTTCTTGGCAGGATGGCACTTGGGGCGGCATGGAGGCATAATGGTTAGCACGTCCACCTCACAGAAAGAAGGTCGAGTTCAGGCTTTTCTGTGTGGAGTTTGCATGTTCCCCTATACTAGTGTGGGTTTCCTTCGGGTCCATCGAGTCCAAAAATTTACACATTAAGCTAACTGGCTGTTCCAAATTGCCCCAGGTGTACAAGTTTAAATTGTTTTGAGTGTGTGTGTGTGTTGACCATGCAGTGGTCTGGGAAGCTGTTCAGGGTGTACTCCCGCCTTCACCCAATGACAGCTGAGATGGGCCCCAGCCTCAGTGAATGAGTGAGGATGGCACTAGAAGGATGTACAAAACACAAATTGGTGATGTTCTTGACATCTTCATGGAAAACATGCCTAACTTTCCTCTTAGTAATCTTTAGTAATTACAGGCTTGTTTTTAAGTGGCATGGTGTTTTAGACCTGAGGAATTCTTGATCTGCAAGATGTCGTTTCTGTGACTATGGATTGGCCCTGCTTCCTCTTCATGATCCGTGGGCTCCTGGCTAACTAACATTTTAAGAATACGGTATTTTAAACCATTGAACATTTGAACAGCAAGTTTCTCAAAGAACGTGAAGGAAATTTAGAGTGCTTTTATGCTGCCATAATTTGGGGAATAAAAGGACCTTAGTGTAAGAATAAAAGTGGCTGGATTTATCAGGCTGATTATGCAAGCAAAGAGCACCATCTCACCAATTAAACTGAATAGGACATTACCTTCACTTCTGCATCTGGCACATAAGGCTAAGATGATGAAGGTGTACAGAGGTCTGAGTAGACAGCCTGTATAGGTACTCAGTGCTACTGATATCCTAAACCCACAACAATCAAATGTCCACACACAAGTGTCTAACACCCTATCAGTGAACTGGTATCAGTTTATGGGCTGTATGACCCCATTATATAACTGCTAAGAGAGAACCAATGAGATCTTCTAAATGCTTTATAATAAGAGCATGTATAATGGCTGCTTCAATAATTAAGTAGCTTGACAATAGACTCAAAAAAACAAAGCACACAAAGGCTTCAGAAGTGTATCCACTAGTCATCCCTCAGTATACTTGAGCACTATGAACGAGCTGTGTCAGACAATAGAGTATGTTCATTCTCTGTTCCTGTCTCTGGAGCTTATGCCATAAAGATATCATCTTCGAGACATCTGCTGGAAAATGGTGGTAATAACAAATGGCCAAGCCAGCAGAAAGGTCACATCATGAGTTACATGCATTCTGCGTACAAAGCCACAAGAAAGAGAGTTTACTTCTTGAAAAAACACTGCCTTTTTCCTCCTTTCTCAGGAAGGACAAAGAAAAGGGTAAAAGGATGTGTGAGAGAGAGAGAGAGAGAGAGAGAGAGAGAGAGAGAATGACCACCAAAAAAGCAATACAAAGAAATATAAGTCTCCTTACAATGGATGTGGCTTTTTAATGAAGCGCTTTATAAAACAGAAAGAAAGAACAAAGGAAAAAAAAGAGAAAAACAAAGAACTCTAAATATGTCATGTTTTGGCACAAACATGCAGTCTGTAAATCTAAATATTTTGGGTATTTTTGTTTCTTTAGAAAGTAGTGCACACACTGTAATCCAATTTACATTCTGTAATTAAATTAAAAGCAGAGGCTTGGCACAAAGCAAAAAGAAACCTGATTTACGTATGACTGCAAATTAAAAATATCAGCATGCACAAAAGGGATAAAAACAAGGAATTTTCCCTCTCTTTCAATTCCTCCCTTTTTATGTGCACTACTTCAAAAATAACAGTAGTGGCAATGACACATCACACTGCTGCAGCAGAAACCTTTTTGTTTCTGTTTTAATGGTTTTCTTTTTGCCCTCAAACAAATTTGAAATTGAATTAAAAGAGAAGCAATAAAGAGTTGGAGGATGGGCCAGGCCTGAACCAGTGCACACCAACAATGTTACTGTTATCCCTCTTTCTTTTCCTTGCCAGTTTCATTCAATGCCTCTATATCTGCAGCCGGCTGTGCAGGCACATGAGCTGTGGCCATTCTCACGCTAGCGCCATAGTAGAACTTGTGCTAATTTCATGGGTACTGGCCATAAGAGGCAAAGAACATCACATTGATCCAGTTCTAGTGGTTCAATAACCTTTACCTACTGAGCCATGCCTTGCACACATGAGCAAGCAATTCAGGCTTACAGTCAATTTGATAATCAAAAGGAATAAAAGTAGTAGGGATTATTTTCAGGTTTCTGCCATTAATGTGTCATCCTTCCTGAGGAAATTTAGCCAGCCAGCCAGCCACACACACACACACACACACACACACACACACACACACACACCCTCCCTCCTCATCTCCATTTTTTGTTTTTGTTTAACTCTTAATTCCAGTCCAATGTTCCCCTCCTCTTCACCATCTGCTGGAGAACCAGGGCCTGTTTATACAAACCCCAACCCCTGTATCCATATTTAGTTTCAGTTCATCCTCCGTGCTAATGAAAACCGGGTCACATGCCAAAGATTTCAAGATATGCCTAAACTAAATCAAAGACCGATATAATTCAATAGAGAGAAACACACACACACACACACACACACACACACACACTTTAACCATCATACAAAGCTTCTACACACCCAACACCATGCCTCTGCTAAATTCTCGATTCTGATTGGTCTTAATGTCACAAGGTGTTTATTTATTTTCTTCAACAGCTCTAACAGCAGTGCCAGCATGTGTTGTGTACCATTTTTTGTGTTACGTGTGTAATTGTTGATCTGGAGGTTCTGTTTTTTTATCCAGGAGTGTTTTCTTTGATTATTACGCAAGGCGTCACCACTATTAATGCTTTGTAACAGTCAGAGGTAAAGCTCACAGACATGAAAAAGTCTTCAGGACAGACGATATTGTATTCTTGGTAACTCTACATGCAGCATTCATCTTAGAAACTTAATGAGAGAAGAAAAGAAAGGCTAGAGGGAGTGATTGCTGCTTCTACCAGTACTCACTGTCAGCCACCATGTTTCTGTATTTTGTGTGGAATTAATTAATTACATGCTACAGTCCACTGATTATAAATTGTTTTTGTTGTTTTAATTAATTAGTGTTATTGGTATTTGTGTTGGTATTGGCAGTATTTTGTGTTTTCCAAATATCACATAAAATAGCGCCATAGATTTTTCAGGATTTGTTTTCTCACAATACCTGTAGGGTGGCATGGTGGTGTAGTGGCTAGCACTAGCTGGACTTGCTAACAAGAAGGTCCCGGGTTCGAGTCTCTGGCTCGTCAATGACGTTTGTGTGTGAAGTTTGCAAGTTCTCCCTGTGCTTACATGGGTTTCCTCCGGATACTCTGGTTTTCTCTCACAGTCCGCCTCACAGCAAGGTCCTGGGTTTGAGTTCCGTGCTTGTCGAGGGCATTTCTGGGTGGGGTTTGCATGTTCTCCCTGTGTTTGTTGTGTGATGGGAAATGCCACTGTAGGCCCTTGTCGTGGAGTTTTAAACATGTTCAAAAATTGTTTCATCTCATTGGTAATTCTAGGTCCATTTAGATCTGTTGTGTGATGCCCTGTGATGTCCTACTGCTGTCTTATGATAGCCACAGAAATTTAGGCATTTTGGGACATCTGAAGCACACAATCGTGCGGTTTTCTTACAGTAGTCTTGGGTTTGTCCTACTTTAAACCCACAGCACTTCCTTATATATCCACATGTACTGTATTACATTCGACAGTGTTAGTTTAAGCTGTATGGCTGTCGTACGTCAACCAAGTATTTTATGTATTTTTTTAAATTTTACATGTTTTATGCAAATGCAACAATGCAGATTTCAAATCCCCCTCACCCAAACCTACATCAATCCCTTCTGCTGTAGCTACGCTAAATCTGTATGACAAAAAAATCTGTAGGTTGTTTGTGAAACCAGTGAAAAAGTAAATGTTATCACCTGAAAACTGCATGTCTTTTTAATGTAGCTAAAATAAAAAAAAATGGTTTTATCTTTCCATTTATTGAACACAAAACCAATACAAAACTGGGCCTACATGATTTGTTTGACGAACAAGCAATCTCCCTGGTTCACTCTGATTTTATCCTTAAAATAAATCTGCAAAATTGTCACTAGCAAAAGCCTTCAGCAGGCAAAAGCAAATCCCAGTGCAGCTCTGTGTGAGAGCAGGCCATGTCCTAAAGATGCTCCACACTCACACACATTTGTTTGCCCTTCTTTCAGGCCATTTACACGGTCCACAGAGATTTAAAAAAAGAAATCTGGAGCATTTTCCAACACATTCATCTTCCAGAAATACAGATCAACATTTCAGCTCAATATACATCTCCTATGGCCTGCATAAACAGGACAGTGTGTATAAAAGGCAGTCGGTGGCTTTCAGTCAGAAAGATGTTGAAGTGTTATGTCCTAAGTAACGCAGTAGATAATATTATAGTATTAGTTTTTAATTATACTTATCTAAAAGCTATGTGTAACAGTAATATTTAGTACTCATTTAATACTTAACAAATATAATTTTGACTGCCTTCCAAATTTTATGGAATCCAATTATTATTAAGAAATAAATTCTTTCTTTTGTGCCTATCTCAGCCGACACTGAATGAAGGTGGAGTACACCCTGAACAGCTCGCCAGTCTATCGCATGGCAACACACATACCCAAATGACCATTCACATCCTCACATATTAGCAATTTAGACCAGCAAATTGACCTAATACGCATGCCTTCAGGACTGTGGGAGGAAACCAGTGTACATGGAGAAAACCCACACAAGCACAGGGAGAGCATGCAAACTCCAAAGGAAACACCCGAGTCTCGAACCCAGGACCTTCTAGCTGTGAGGCAGATGTGCTAACCACTATGCAACCATGCCGGCCGCTTATCAAACTCCATACTTAATTTTAAATACATTTTAGGTTTCTACCTCATGTTATCTCAAGGAGTTTTTTCCTCTCCACTGTCCCCACTGGCCTGTCCATTTGGGATCTAAATCTATAGCCTTATTTCTGTAAAGCTGCTTTGGCTGTTGTTAAAAGCACTATAAATAAAAGTGAATAGAACTGCACAGTCCTGTGCTGAGAATGGTGCTTCCCGCTCACTGGTTTACTGCAGGAATGAGAGACAATGGGGGTTGGAAGTGGAGAAAAGAATGATGGTATGTATAGTGGAGGAGATGAAAGGTTTCTTTGACCTTGGGAAAGCATTACTATAGGGAGAGAAATCGATAGGCAATGGAGTCTATGTGAAAGCCATGACGGCATTAGAAACATAGACAGGAGGGCTGAGTGAGTGGCTGAAGCAATCACTACTGCTTTGACCTTGATCAGAATTCTAACATTTCATCACAAATTCATGCTATAACTTGTCTTGCTTACTGATATGAATATATATATATATATATATATATATATATATGAATATATCAGTAAGCACACTGTGTGTGTGTGTGTGTGTGTGTGTAAAACAAAAAAGAAACATTCTGATTCATAACACATCATAGGTCATCGACAACAGATATGTAATTTTTCTATATAGTCTGTTTGAACAGTATCAACCACGCAGCCCCCTGTAAAACAAAGCTGTATAACTAGCAGGGTTTAGCAAATCTATGCACTTGGATACCCTCTGTAGAATTAAGCGGCAAAAGCTTTAAAAGAGAAAGATAAAGATGAAATATTCAACAGAGCTGTTCATGTCTCCTAATACATTTGTTTCAAGTAAGCTCTTGACACAGTGGATAGCCTTTTAAAAAAAAAAATCAATTTCACAATGACTTTGCTGTACTTGGGCTGATGGGGAGTGGGGAGTGGTCTTTAAATTGTGGGGAAACAGGAAGGAGGAGAGACCTGGTCGATATCCTATGTCTGCTCTTTAGTATTAGTTATACCAGCTCATTGACCAACCATCCATTAAGAGTCCAACCCTGTAATGGCAGTCTCCCTACTCGTATTAAGACACCTGCTACTCTCTCTCTATAACTAACTAACACACACACACACACACACACACACACACAGTACAAAGGTGATAATCTTTTCCACACACCTCTGATACATTTACATTTTTACATTGTACAACCTCTGGAAATGCTGACGGTTTGTATGAAAAAAGCACATACAGCAGTTCAATTTACAGTTTTTCGATTTATAGTTACTAACTGTAGCTCCATTAGTGGAAATGACCACTATAAGGCAATCACTGGATGATGGATCATTCTCAACACACAGTGATATGGTCGTGTGTGATGCACTGGTAAGAGTGTATCATACATAGAGGCACTGAGGACTTTTAAACACCACTACCACAACTGGTTTTGAAAGAATTCACCAGACAAAATTACAGCACGTCTTATGATCTGTAAATGTCATTAATGAAGAATTACTCACTTATTTCCTGAGCCGCTTTATCATATTACGGTCGTGGGAAGGCTGGTGCCTGTCTCAGCTGACACTGGGCGAAGTCAGGGTACACCCTAAACAGCTCGCCAGATTATCATAAGGCCAACACATACACAACTATTCAAGCTCACACTCACACTCACCTTGGGGCAATTTAGAACAGCAAATTTAGCCTAATGTGCATGTCTTTAGACTGTGGGAGAAAACCAGAGTACCCAAAAGAAACCCACACAAGCATGAGGAGAACATGGGAACTCCACACAGAAACACCCATGCCCGGGACACAAACCCTGGATGTTCTTACAGTGTGGCAGACGTGCTAACTACTGCGCCACAATGCGGTCGTTAAAAACTCATACACATAAAAACTAAACTTCACCGACAGTCTTTAATTTAATTTGATGTGTTATTGCAAAATGCCTCCCTGGTGTGGTGTTTTGGGCATGTCCAACCGGGAAGAGACCCCGGGGTCGACCCAGAACACGCTGGAGGGGCTACGTCTCTCGGCTGGTCTGGGAACGCCTCGGCGTCCCCCCGGAAGAGCTTGAGGAAGTGGCTGGGGAGAGGGACGTCTGGACCTCACTGCTAAGGCTGCTGCCCCCGCAACCCGACCCCGGAACAAGCGGAAGATGATGATGATGATGATTGCAAAATGCTCAAATAATTTTTTCTTGAAAAGTTAGTGGTTGGCCATGTATTTTTGAGTTCTCAAATAACAAGACTCAAAATTTGGTGACCTTAAACTCATTTCAAAATTTCCGACACGCTAATATTTTGTTGGACCACCTTTAGCCTTGATTACGCAAGTAATTGGCAGGCATTGTTGCTTCAGTCGGTCAGGTTGAGGCTCCGCATCATTAAGTGGGAATAAAATGAAGTCAGGTGACAACATGAATGTATTGAATGACCAGGTTCTCCCATCAATAGACTTTTTCTGCCCTGATGTCAACAGATGAAAAATTCAGGCTCAAATATTGACATGAGTTGTTCATGGAGCATGAGGAATCATTTTCACATACTGTACGTATTGGCACCACAGAGTCCTAACCTTGCCTCTATTGAAAGTCTCTGGGATGTGCTGGAGAAGACTTTATGGAGTGGTTCGATTTTCCTGTCATCAATTCAAGATGTCGAATTGAAACTTTTTTTTTTTTGGCTGAGCAGTGTAATAACCTCCCCGCTTCTGAAATGTCTTTCCAATAGATTTTAAGAGTATGGATGTGGAGATTTGCTCATTCAGCCACATGAGCACTAGTGAGGTCAGGCACTTATGTCAGCCATAAAGGACTGAGGCACCGCTTTTCAGTGCATATCCTCATGGACTGTGTTTTGTGCACAGAGCCATTGACAGCACAGTAACATCAGAAGTGCTCGGTGAGGAGCGTTCTGTGTGGAGTATGCATGTCCTCCTGTGCTTGCATGTGTTTTCTCCAGTAGAGTCCAAAGATATGCACGGTTCCAATTGCCAATTGACTTTTCCAAATTGCCCCTAGGTGTGCGTGTGTGTTGCTATGTGGTGGACCGAACCCACTTCACTCAAAGTTGGCTAAAATAAGCTCCAGCCCTCCACAATTAAGCAGTTCAGCAAATGAATGACCAAATGATGTATTCATACAAGCATATTTACATTCACACACCAATCACGATTCCCATTTTAGCATCACCAATTGGCAACAGATAGCAGGGCTCATAAAATAATGTTACTGGCTGTGCATTAGCATACTCACACACACCATTAGCCATCACATTTCTAAATTTTAATCTTCTGCTTCATTCACAAAAGAATGGTAGCATATGAAAAAAATGTGTACATATTATAATGGTAGGGAATTAAAAAATGAAAACATGCTTGAGCTATGTTGCTCCAGGAATTAGCAGTGACTCTTTTTGCCTTGTTTAGCCTTGTAGTTCTACACTATAGGCAGTGTGAGTAAATGGTCCATAGAGATTTGAAAAATCCTTTTTGTACTATAATGCTCATTACTGTGGCGCTATGCAATAAACAAGTGCACATAGCTGATAATAAATAAACAACAACCATGAAGAGTTGTGTATATGCTCACCCAGCTGTTGAACAATTAGCAACATTTCTGAAAGGCTGTGTGTACACTTCAAGCCTAAGTGCTCAATTTCTATTTACTGCTAATATTTTTTTATTTATTTATTGAAATTATTTATGTTATATGCATTATGTACTCGATATCAATATAATCCCTATAAAATAAAAGTAAAAACACATCTATTTCTATATCTATTAATACCTTAAATTCATAATTTGGCAAAAGTGAAATGTACATCTTGGATGGAATTATTTCCATTTTCCCCATCCTTTCATGCTATAGCTTTCAAAGTAAAGTGGTCTCAGCAAGATGGCTGCCACCTGAATTCAAAATTGAAACACTATTGTGCAATCTAGCCTTTTTTTTTTTTTTTTTTTTTTGAGCTCAGTGATTGAAACAGGTGAAAGGTGTGGCTACTCCTTGGATGCAGTGAAAACTTGCACCCACACCAGCCCTTTGCAGATAAGATTGTACACCACTGCTGTAGACCAAGAGAAACAAGCTTAAAAAGCTTAACACAATTTTTCATGTTTATTTCTTTAAGATTGGCATATTTAATCGAATAGAAGCAAATATAACGTTACACAGCAAAGCACACTTGCATGGAAACTTTGAAATATGCGCCATTGAAAAATCGTTAACTTCTGCACTGAAAGTGCACCGAGGAAGACGGCAGAGATGACGTCATTGGCAGAAGTCCAGTCTCGTGAAGCTGCACTTGCAGTTGTGGTTTGATTGTTTGCTGTGGCAGTGTTTTGAAGTTTTCCTCTTTATTGTCGACGACATGCCAGATTGTTGTGTGGCAGGACTTTGCTCAAACACCAGAGAGGGTGGTTATAGTTTATTTAGATTCCGCAAAGACCCAATTCGTTGTGAACAGTGGACAAAACAGGTTCCCTGGAGACGAGAGAAACGGGCAGTCTTGTGTATATAATCTATGCCGCCAGCCCTTTAAAATATCTTTCTGCATTAAAACATGTCTTTAATCTCGCTAACAGAAGAGCCTCGGGAGTTTCAACAACAACACTATCAACTTCTGTGACTGGTGCATGAACATTTCAATAACTTTAAAGCAGGAAAGTTTCTTCCAAATGTATTTAAAACTATCAAGGATGTGGTTAAATATCTACAGTACATGATCATTCTTAAATTGCCATTGTAACAGTCAGAATCTAATATGAAGCCATTTACTACAGCCTAGCTATTGATGCTATATCTAAAGGTATCTTTACCATTGCTGCCTGCTGAAACACGGTTATACTACTTATAGCATTTTAGCTACAACACAGATAAAAATATATTCAGGCACCAGCTCTGTCCCTGCTGTAAGCCTTGAAATTGTTGTTAAAAAAACCAAACAAATCTAATGCTAATTTTGTATATGTGTATACATTCCTACATTGTGTGTGGCATTTGCATGTGGCTATTTGATATAAGATTGTTATTGCAGACAAATCATAATTAATGTCTTAATAAATGCCATGATTACATTAATTCATTATAGGATTTGTCATGTCATGTCATTTTCTGAACCGCTTAATCCTAATTAGGGTCGCGGGGAGGCTGGCGCCCATCTCAGCCGACGCCGGGAGAGGGCAGAGTACACCCCGGACAGCTCGCCAGGCCATCGCAGCATTACAGGATTTGTTTTTACATTATTCAGAGTATGTACAATTTTGTGTATGCAGCCAAATTATATATCCTATGCATGTTTTTAACTTTAGCCACTTATAGCCAGCTATGTTTTTCATAGCCGGTTATCTCTTCTATATGACCAGCTAAGCAGCTAGCTAGTCACTTCATAAAGTAGCCAGTCGATTTCATTGCAGCTGGCTGGCTCCCAGGTCTTGATAGCCTGCCAAGCTGAAATACCCTCTGCCAATGACATCACAACAAAATGGCAGATAATTTGATTGTGCATTCAGCAGGTGGCAAGAAACATGAATCCTGACATGACGCTGATGTGTTTACATCACATTTGGGACATTACTGATATTATCTAAATCTTTTACTTTATGTTTACTTTCAACTTTTTTGTTACAAGTTTGTGTATTTTGTGGTGTTATGAGCTCTTTAAGGTTCTTATCCTCTCATGTAGCGCACTACATTTGTGAACTTGACAAAATTGTTAATAAAGGAAAACAATATCAAGGCATTTTCATATTCATTCATATTCAATGAAAGAAATAATTTTAAATATCAGGAAAAATATTTTAAAATTATAATAAAATACTACTATATTTATGCAGTGCCACTGTTTTTATTAATGTTATGCAGTAGGATTATATTGTTCAAGGGTAAATTAGAAATTCTTTCATATGAAAAAGGTACTGCAAAAATGCATACATTTAAATATGAACTGGTACTGGAAATACGGTACTAAGGTTACACCACCCAGTTCCACTAGCTCAGCTGATAGCTTTTCTCCACACACTATGTTGTGGTGTCTAGAAAGGGATCCTGGCCACACCACACTTAATCTAACAAAAGTCTGAAAGAACATCTTAAATCATCAAGACATTAAGATACAGACTGAATGCATTCTTTACTCTACTGCTACATTACAGTCTACAACTTAAACAAGCAACTTGAAGAACCACCATACTGGACACGCGCGCACGCACACTTTCCCCGTGGAATTTCTGAAGGTATGACAAATTTATGAGGTGATCATTTTACAAGGCACTCACGACACTCCTACATGCTAATGAAATCCCAAAGCCTCATAAACCAACTGGTCACCTGTTCAGAGTTTTAAGTCTAACATTAATATTCATCAACCGTGGCCCTGATAACTCTCATCATAGTGTGCTCATGATGGAAATAAGTCTTGTGGAATTTATGAATGATGAATGTACATGTTACGCATTACAATTAATCTGTATATTTTAGGCCTAATACATCAATCTCAAAAAGTGTGTTCTTAAAGAGATTGATGAAAACCATAAGCAGAACTGATTGGATGCAAGGCAAAGTCTTTGAGGATTTAAGGGTGTGTGGGCTTTGTGCTGTTTGTCCAGATTTGAGCTCTAGGAATCCTGAAGGTAATCCCTCACAGAGACAGATAAAGCAACAAAGTCTTTTCTCTTCCAAAGATTGGGCAAATTCTTCCTCCGTCCTCCACAAGAAAATCTGTCTGATGACCCATTATTATCCTGGTGTTACCAGTGTCAGCATTCCTGTGAGTCTCAATCCTCACAAAGTCCAACAAAAGGCCGCACACAGTGTTAAATAAATGCTGTGTGGAACTTAAAGCACAGCAATGCTGAAACACTGCACTTAATATGCAGCATAAACAATTCACATGCAAGACCTAATTAAATGTGACCATTTTCAGTAGTTTCAGCAGTCCTGACATCTCATTACAAACTATAATTAAACACAACCGATTCAAAAACATGATCAAGACACAGCAGAGGAAGTGAGTTATTCAAAAGACCTGCAGTTTCACACACTTCTGAAATCTGTCACCAGGTGAAGCTTAAAATTTGAGCCGAATTGCTGGATTGTTCTAAAGCAGTAGTTACTAAGTGGTATTTAATTTCCACTTTAGTATTTCATGCACAAGGCTTATGTCGTTCCTGCTGCGGGAGGAAAACACAAATACAATGGGTAAGCAAAAAAAGAATGTTTTCAAGGCTGAGGCATTCTTTTCTATTCTTTTTTTCTCTCAGGATGTCAGGCTGCTGAAAGACGAGGGCAGGTCGATCTTATGGGATGCTCCCTTGTCTCGCTAGTCCACGTACAGAATGAGATGATGAACAAATACATGCCGGATGAGCAGAGACCCACTGCTAAATTTCTACTGCTGCTCTGGGGTGTGCATGCACACAGAAATGCCTTGATGCAAAAGGCATCAGCTGTCTAGAGTGCACATATGACATGATACAATCATGGCCCATAATAAAATATTGGAAATGGCACACTGCATGCTGGGACTGTTTAGGAACATACAAATGGAGCGAGAAGGAGCATGGCAGACACATGTCTACATAACTCATAATTATTAATCAAGCAAAATAAATGGGTGGTGCAGATCGGTATGCAGTGTTTATCTGTAATAATGATCACCATTATAAGGACAGAAGAGTGCTCTCATCTGTTCACTCACTCACCCTGTCAAGCCACTTAATCCTACTAGGGTCGTGGAGATGTGGAGCCGACGCCAGATGAAAGTGGATACACCCTGAACAGCTCGTCAGACAATCACATGGCCAACACACACAACCAATCACACTCACATTCACACCTCAGGGCAATTTGGAATAGCCAATCAGCATAATGAGCATGTTTTTAGACTGTGGGAGGAAACCAGAGTACCAGGAGGAAACCCACACAAGCACAGGCAAGAACATTCAAACTCCACACAGAAATCATGGAACCCCAGACTTTTCGCTGTGAGCTGGACGTGCTAACTACTATGCCACCATGCCACCCTAATATCTTCTGATAATTTGAGTAATCTT
This sequence comes from Neosilurus mollespiculum, assembly GCA_030014195.1. Taxonomy (NCBI): domain Eukaryota; kingdom Metazoa; phylum Chordata; class Actinopteri; order Siluriformes; family Plotosidae; genus Neosilurus; species Neosilurus mollespiculum. The sequence continues at coordinate 15,774,401 of JAQMYF010000007.1, forward strand.
AACTTTACATACACCTAAAATATGTACTTCATCTGTATCCTAACATGTACCTGAAGGGATGCAATGGACAGCCATCACATGTTAACAGTGCTGATGTACAAAACTTGATTAAAAGCATGGATATGGAAGTGTGCAATGATGAAAAGGACTTCACAAACAGCAGGCAGGGCCGGGTAAAATGAAAACAGGAGCCAGGAAGGAAATTCACAATGTCATAAGCTGGCCCAGACTCTTTTAGCACAAGTCCTAACATGTGTGGCAAGCACAGTGAACATAATAAAAGCAAATATAACATGCAAAATTATAACTCTGGAGAGAACTAAAAATAGATTTTATATATAGATCTATAAAGAATATAGAGATATATGCCACAATGTGGCAGTATCTGTATAACAGTCATGGAATGGTCACAGTAATCCCAGGAACAGTATGCTTTAGACACTTATCCAGGCTGAGACACGCTGTAGTGTCTCCATGCCCAGGAATTTTGCCTTGATTCCATGCACGCAGACCAGGTCCGAGTCCAAGCCATGGACGCCTTGTTCTGTAGAGAGGGGTACTTCCTAAAAATTGCCAAAATCGATCAAAGACGAGAAATTCCATCCATAATGTTTCAACGTGTTCTCTTGTTCCAAACTTATTGGTATAACTGTGTGTCCCTGTGCAAACATTTCAGGAGAAATAAAGCTTTCATTATTATTTTACAACGCAACAGCAGAAACCATGCCTACAAACCAATGTAGACTGTCCCTATTAAAAGTGCACATCACCCAAATTTAATTCAAGGGAAAATGAGGTGGAAGTGCTAACCACTATGCCACTGTGCTGCCCATGATATATATGAAATAGTAGATGCTACACTAAATCTCTGTTAAATGTCTGCCTTCACCAAAGCTATACTTTAAAAGTCATGCATGTATCATGATCTGCAGGACTACAGTTACGGTACAAAAAAAATCTCATCGAGAAAAAGCCAAGTTAAAACCATTGTTACAAAGAGAGTAGGCACCATACACACACTTATCATAACTTATTTAACATCTCACTGTAGCTGCGCTCTTATACATTCCTTTTGGTGGAGTAATTTCCAAAAACAATTTCCCATTAATGAGGCACAGGGGGCGGAATTGGCTTTGACCTTTTCCTCTTAGCTTTGCATAAATATCCCAATTTGTGCGAGAGGCTTTTTCATCCATCCCCACTACTAACCGCACAGCCGCCTTAGGAGGGGACAAAGAGTCAAGTCATTGACCCAACATCAGGAAGCCACGGTTATTAACAAGCCCTAAGAGAATTTCGGCTGCCTGTCAAAAGTAAGATCAATGGATTCATTATACAAAGAGCTACAGATGCACGTCTTCTAATGGCAGGGCAAAACATGAACATTTTTTTTTTAATCAGAGGAAATGTGTGTCTGCTTGTTAATCAGAGATTTGATAAACATACAGGTGGAAGCTAATTTCCATTTGGGATTCATATTTGCTTACTTGCATCTGTCCTTTCTCTCTTAGAGTGCCTATTTTCCCTGCTCTCTGCTCTCTTTTGTGATTGAGTGCCTATTGTGGTTTGCTTCCATGTCTGAAGCATTTACAAATGAAAAGCCTTGTTAAAAATCTGGCCACCTCTGGCTGTGCACTTGAAAGCAAAAGCTTTAGAAAGCAGTACAGCTCCCACAGGGTAAATGACTGGGGTAAACACAGACAAAGCAAGAATTACTGATATCACCTCTGGCCCTTTCCCTATCACTGTCCTATGTCACCACTCTCTTAATACTGTGCTTTACTTTGGAGATCATGCTGAAGAAGGAATGGAGAAGCATTTATTCAGGATATAACATGAACACAAGGCTCTGCGGGTGAAAGAAAGAACCAAGTTGAGGAGGGAATTCTGGGTTTTTCACAGCAGGGGGAACAATTCTTCACACTTTTATTGTTAGGCTTCTTCTGACACTATTTTGAGGCTTGATGGTCAAAAAAGCATGCTTGGAGTAAAGCAATAAACTATTACAAGCTTAGGTGAAATCACAAGTGAGTGTGGAATACAAAAATATCTGCTGTCAACGTTGTAGTCTCCCTGTGAAAGAGCTCAATAAAACCAGGGCCAGCAAGAAGCTTCCTTTATCTCTGGGACAAATACAGAAAATAGTTTAAACATCCATTTATTTAGAATACTGAGTATCTGGTAAAGATGTAGTTAGGATGGTTGTTTTGCTAGCCTATGGGTGGAGCAAGATGAATTTATAATTTCTTCATGGGAAAATAAACAAGATATGGGAAAATAATATAAATGGTGCTGAAGTGAGGTCACTTGCTCAAAAGTACATATGTGACCACTGACCACTGAACCAACGGTTATATATTCACAAGAATTTTCCTTTTTTTTTTTTTTTTTTTTTTTTTTTTTTTTTGGCTGAGCACCCAAAATATGTTACACCAGTAAAAATAATTATCCAGGTAATATTGTTCCTGTGTGAACTGGAATACTGGTCGCAATTTCCTTGTGTCCTGTATGGAAAAAAAAGAAGTTTTTTTAAATATAAAATACACTGTGGAAAGCATTCTTTTTCCATGGTCGGGTGCAGGAGCCAAAACCAGACTAATTACTGATCCAAACTGAAATCTAGAACAACCAAATAAAGACATTTAAAAATAACTTGGTAGAAAAACAACAAGAGGGTTATGTTATATTTAATAGTTATGTATACTATTAATGATCAAGGACAATCTTTTTGCCCACAAGCACTACAAACTAATAATAATAATAATAATAATAATAATAATTACACCAACATAAAGCTAAGAAATGAACGTGTTCATTGTGAACAATTTTTTTATTATTAGTTTATCATACTGTGAATCCATAACACCCCTGCTTACTCTGGGCCAATGGGACCTACAGCAGCTTGTGTTCCACAGTTTGTCAGAACACTGAAGTGGCAGGGCAGTCTCTGCCTCAGTCTGTCACATGTGTGATAGCACAAAGGCAAGACATGCAGATTCCTTGGTCTTCTACAGACTACATTAATGAAGTAAAGAATGAGTGAGAGAGAGAGAGAGAGAGAGAGAGAGAGAGGAGAGAGAAGGGGAGGTGTCTGCAGGCAATAGCAGTACACCAGACTCTCCAGAGGCGTCACCCAGTCTCAGTAAATGAGCGTGGGGGCCAGCAGGAGTTTGGTGGTTTGGCTCAGACCCAGTTTATGGCTCTCCAACATCACACAGCCAGCATGGGGCTTAATTAAAAAAAAAAAAAAAGAAATCAGACAAACAAACAAACAAAAAAAACAACAAACAAAACCAGTTCTTAAAAGAAGTAGATTAAACAGAGAGATTGGAAAGAGGGGAAAACCTTGACAGTGTATTTAATACAGAACATGATGGGGCTTCCCAAAAGGGGGCTAGATCTCACCATGCAAAAGGTACAGAATGATCATTCCCATCTGTAAAACACAGTGAGTTATGAAAAGAGTAACAAAAGCATAAAGCAGCAAGACAGGGGTGCCAAGAAGGATCAAAGCAAACATTTTTGCCTGCAGCAGTCTGTGCTAGTTATTACTGGTGCATAACAATCATAACGAGTGCTTTACTCTGGCATATCCACACGGTATTTTGATGACACAGAATGTGTCCCAGCTAAGCTTTTGCATGGGATCTGTTTGTAATTAAAAAGATTCAGGTGACTTACGGCAACCCTTCTCATCGCTCTTGTCGAAGCAGTCGGGGAAACCGTCACACTGCCAGCTTCCAGGGATACACAAGCCATCACCGCACATGAAGTTCCCTGGGATGTTACATTCAGTGGTGAAGTTATTCCCAGGGAGAAGCTGGCTCTCTGAAAACAAGACATTACATTATTGTTCGAATGTATACACACACACGTATACACACACACACACACACACACACAGACATTTGAAGCCCTTTCAGCAAATACTACAACCATTTCTGTTCTGCTTTATACTGTCATTTCATATAAATTCATACAGTGCAACCATATGATACATGGTGAAACACAACATGACAATATGATATATGGTGAAACACATATTGTACTACATAAAGGGAAAAAAAACACAAACAAATTCAACAATATTGTACACAAAATAATAAACACACAGGCCTCAAGAAAAATAATGTGAATGTGCTGGGTATTCACCCAGGGATCCTAGAGCTGCGAGACGCTAACGCTTCTCAGTGCTCCACTGTCCCATCCTATAAAAAACTGTATAAAGTCAAAAATAGAAGCATATAAATGTTCAAAATGGACCTGAGCAAATTGGAGCGTACATCTACACACACCAAATGATGATCTGAACTGTAGGTGAGAGAGCATGTTTGATCAGGTAGTTTCATTTCAGTTCTGTTAAACATCATAGATCATCACATCAACATCATTATTATATGTATACATGTAAACATCACATCATTATTATATGTAATATACACAAATATGTAACGTAAAGTATAATGGTATGGGCAAAGTGTACAATTACATACCAGATGGAATTTGGTTTGATATATGTGACCCAGTCTGGCAAAATGAGTCACACTGACCAAAAATTCAAAACTGAGTTTTTTTATTGAGCCATACCATTTAAAAGAGGAGACTCTAAGTTTTAAAATGGTATGGCTAACTCAATTTTGAATTTTTGGTCACTGTGACTCATTTTGCCAGACTGGGTCACATTTAGCAAAGTGTTGAACAATTCTACCCTTTGGACTTACTCCCAATAATAGACAATAGACTGTAAATGTATAATCTTTATATTAAACATAACATTTTCACATTTTGAATACTGGTATACAATTATGTACTTACCTTCAAACTCCAGGCGATTGTCCATTATCCATGAGAGTCGGGGCAGATGTTCATTTGCTGAAGCAGAGCATTTTACAGTTATTTTTTCTTCTTGCTCATACGTTTCCAGTACTGGGGCCCCTACGATTTCAACACATAATTTATTTTTATTTTCAGCAAGCCAGTATCTTGTCATGAGTATGATAATGATTATGATTAGCAACTATAACCTAAACTAAGGGAGTTTTGGAGGGTTTTGGGGTATTGGAATGGAAAAATGCATAGTGTAATGTCTCTTGGTTAATTAGATTTGTTCATAGGAAGATGTTTGTACTCACCTACAACATTCACTTTAAATCTAATCACTGAAAGTTCCTTGGAGTAACGTAGACACTTATAAATACCCCCATCTTTGAATGTGATATCGGTCACACGTATTGTATATTCTGATTCTGTTAACTTAACCAGTTTGCTCCTTTTTTCTCTCAAGACTGTGGATCAATATGAGATTTAAACAAATGTTACAGTCTGTTTAATGTCTTTGATCCCAAACAGTTATACAATACATAAAAATACAATATTTAGCCCAAGCTGCAATCCTACCTTTGTATCTGTTAAAGAACAAGACAAAATTTTCTGGGGTTCTCCATTCTAATGCATCAGTCAGGTTAGTGTTATTTTTCACTCGGCAGGTTAGAGTCAGTGTGTCTCCTTGAGTTATAATAATCTGGTTCAATGCCAAGCACTGCATTAAACCTGTAAGACAAACAGTACACCTGTGTGACATAAAAGTCTGATGAATATTGATTAGCCAACACTTGTGCAACAAGTTGTAAGCACAACACACCAAAACCTACTGATAACCTGCAATATATATTGCTGCCTGTAACTTTGTTGAAAACTAGGAGTACTGTTTAAAGCTCTGTGGGTGGGATGTCCCAAGGTGGTAGCATCACAGAGTGTTTAGCATCACAGACTGTGTCAGTTTTCCACCCCTTTCTGTGACATATGTTCTGAGACATAGAGACAAAGAGACAGAGGGACAAGGAGTCCAGCCTCTGTAACCACACTGATAATAGTCTCTCCCATTACATGGGGCATCTCACAATAAGTCATCAAGTGTAAGTCAGTGGAGTGGGTTAAAAAAAGACTGTAAAATTGCCACTCGTAAATGGAAGATAAGGGGGCTGATGAGACTGTGGTCCCCACTCACTCATTCAGTCACTCCACAATGACTCATAATGTTACTGTATCTCACTGTGCTTAGGGGGCTGCAGACAGCAAACAGGAAAGTGAGTATGACAATAAAAGTGTGTGAGTGTAAACTGAAAGTGGTCGATATTTGTATGTGGTGAGAATGTTGTTAAACAGGAAACTGAGCTAAGTTATATATCATACACTTCAACCTGTAGGTGTTCATCTTTATAGTCATATGCTAAGTGAAGTGTGGGTGATCAACATCTCTGCTAAACCATGTCCAGATCTGTAGGTGAGGTGAGGGTCTGTGAGTTTCTATAGGAAATTTGATTTTATTTCTATCTTGTTCCTCATACAATTGAACATAAAACACACAATGTTACATAAGTTTAAATTATTTTTTGTATAGATAAAACAACAACACACAAAATATATACAAAAACCTATAAATACTTCATATGTTTTGACATGATATTTTATCACTACAGTGTACTGTAGAAGTTTTTTTTTTAAACAACTGCATATTTAAGTGATAACAGCCCCATATATTGAATTTTCTGGCTATTTGACAATGTTTACACCACGCAAATGTATGCTGTTTTACTGTTATTGTAAAAAGAAGTATGTATAACCTTAGAATTGTACCCTAAATAATAGCACAGAGAAATTAAACCTTTTAATAAGTATTTGCAGGTATCAGAATAAATACTGCTAGACCATTAAAATCTGTACCCCACAACAGATAAACTTAAAATAACACACACAAAATCAGTATTAACATAGTAATACATTCCACTTGAGTATGTGTGTCAACTTAATTGAAAACTATTTATTTTCCTAATGTATAATATATTTATTATTTTACTTACCTCCTGTGATCAACACAGTAAGTTGAACGCATAAGTTCTGCATGATCTGCATAGTGCAAAGTCTGAGGTCTGAAACTGACTTCCTCTCTCACTGCTTTTATAAACACAATGACTTCCATGACATCACTTAGATGTCACAAGTTCCACTAACCAGTATTATTTATAAACCTTCAGGGGCATTTTTGACCAGTCGCTGCTTCTGTATTTTGTCTACTACTGACCAGTGGCGGCTCACTGAATGGGATTCTCCAATGAGACCATTTAATGGGATTCTCCAAAAACACTGACAGTTGATAAGAATCCACATTTAGTTTATAATAACTTCATACACTTGTCTTCTCTGCAAAGTGAAGGTGTTTTTTCTTTCCTTCTTAGGGGTCCAAGCACCAAACCCCCATTTCTTTCTGTGACAATTCTTTTTGACATTACCACTCACTCACTCACTCACTCTCTCAATCACTCTCACATGCTCATTTTTAACTCAACTCACCCGAAAGTGAGCGGAGCGGGAAATATAGAAATGGGTTCTGTCTGCCAATCTGTGTCAAGATGATTTGGTGGTGCTATTACTTCGGAAGAAATGACACAGGATCACCATATGTGGTGTATAGCTTCTCCCCAGGGGTGAATAGGGTGGGATTGTATATGGATGTCCTTGACCTAGTTTCAAGGTCACAAGGTCACTCCACTAAATCTGAAAGGAAATGACATAGGATCATCAAATTAGTGGATCTTTCTATATTGCACTTCATGAAATGGACCATATAATGAATGAAATGGTCCTTTCAGTGTGGAACATATACTAAATGACCTACGCATTCTATGACATCATTACCCCTACACAAACAGCATCTTATTTTTGTTGACCAGTTATTTTTGATCGACCAGTATGTGGGTAGTTGCGTAGGTGGGGGGAAATGGTGGGAAGGTTATGATATTTGCATGCCCCACTCAGTGTAAACGATATGATTGTGGTTGGGTAGGGGAAAATGGTATTGTTTGATGGTGTGGTGCACTGACACACAAGGTGATACAGCCAATACTAGAGATATGCATTGCTGGGTGTGTATATTGGTTGTCCATTATGCGTTTTCCATTATGTATATTATGGTCTTATTGCAGTGATTAAACAGTTACTAATGCACTAGTATATAATCGTTCATTCATTCATTTATTTTCTGAACCGCTTAATCCTAATTAGGGTCACAGGGAGGCTGGCGCCCATCTCAGCCAACTCTGGGCAAGGTCAGAGTACACCCTGGACAGCTCATCAGGCCCAGGCTATGCAGCCTACTCTTGACAAAAATCAGCAATGGTTCTTTTACCTGCCTCTCACCATAGATAGTGAGAGACATGGCCTGCATTTTATAACCCAGTTAGCTGCACTGGGGGCTGTATGTTCGTTGAAAACAGGAATACCTCAGAGTTTGGTTTGACCATACTGTGGAAGAAGATCTCTCTCTCTCTCTCTCTCTCTCTCTCTCTCTGAAATCAACAGAGGATCAAAATTATATATGCAAAACACATAATATTTTGTTAAATGTTACTTAGCAAGTTTCATCTTTACCACGTTTTTTGGTAGCCATCAACAATCTTCTGGTGAATTCTAGTCCAGTATTTCACCATTCTCCTTAACAGAACTGTTGAATAAAATTTATTTGATTATACTTTTTGGATTTTCAGGCACAACCATGATTTTTCAGCACAGTTCACATTTTTTTCAATAGGATTAAGGTCAGGACTTGGTTTATGCTTACTGAACACCCAATTGTCCAAGCTTCACCCATAAAGCTAATTGTTTAAGATTATGATGAAGAATTCAGAGATTGCTCATTAGTCCATTGACTTTGTGCAATGTACCAATGCCACTGGCAACAAAACTTCCAGAGCATTTTTAACACCACTATGTTCCTCTGTACCTCTGGTCACTTTGGCCAAATAACTAAATTTTTCTCTTACCTGACCCTAATACTTGCCTCCACAAGGATTTGAACACTAAAATGTTTGGGGGTTTTAATAAGGCAGTGCAAGAAAAGCCCCAAACATTCTGCAACTGAAGGAAGGAAGACAAAATTTCTTTTTTTAGCAAGCTGCTGTCAGAGACTGTTAGACAATAATGCAAAACATTTACATGAGGCTTTTTTTCTGAGGCCAAGGTATATTATTATGCCTGGTGTATTATTTTATTATATTTTTATTTTTAAATAAACCAAAGGCAATAAATAAAAGGCAAATATCCTTGTGTTTTCTTTTCCCAAGTATATTATCCAGTGACACTGTACTGTATTAAAGAAAATGAAATGTCTGCTTGTTCAAATGTGTTGAAAAAAAAAATTCATCAAACAACAGTAAATAAATTGTTCCTTATCTTAGGGTTATTAATAGGTAACAAAAGTGGCATGGTGGCATAGTGTTTAGCAAGTCTGCTTCACAGCAAGAAAGTCCTGCGTTTGAGTCCTGGGTTCAGCGAGAGTGTTTCTTTTTGGTGTTTGGTTTTTGTTTTGTTTTGTTTTTTTGCTATACTATATTAATCCTGCAAGGGAAATTATTGCCTCTGCTTTTAACCCATCCAGAGTGAGAACACACGTGTAAAAAGTGAGCATACACACACTCAGAGCAGTGGGCTGCCAAGCACATTGGGGGCGCCTGGAGAGCAGTTGTGGGTTAGGTGTCTTGCTCAAGGGCATTTCAGCCATGAATGTGAAGGAAGGGAAGGTGCAGCTCATGAATCAACCAGCAACCTTTCGATCCCAAAGCTGCTTATCTAACCATTAAGCTATGGCTGCCCCCATGCTCTCTGCTTGCATGGGTTTCCTCCGGGTACTTTGGTTTGTACAGTCCAAAGACATGCACATTAGGCTAAGTGGCTGTTCCAAATTGCCCCAGGTGTGAGTGTAAATGGCTGTGTGTGTGTGTGTGTGTGTGTGTTGGACTGCTGAGTTGTTCAGGCTGCCTCCCTATGAGCCAGGTAGGATTAAGCAGATTGGCAAATGATAGGAGATGACATAACTTCTATAACATACATCTGATGTCACCTGATGGCCTACATTAAAAATTTAATTCACCCTTAATTAAAATAATTTATAAGAAATAGCTAAACATGTAATAAGTAGACATTATTAGCAGATGTATTAGCATACCTATAAAATAGAATTAATCTGTAATGGTGGGTTTTAAAACTCATTCAAAGTTTTAGTATATAATATGTGGGAAAACAAATTAAAACAAGATTTCTATGTTGTTTTTTCTTTTTAAAGCACAACAGTAACAATGCTGCCTGCACAAGGGAGTGTAACAAACCATGTCTGTTGTTTTAATTGAAACACGTATTGTTCCACAGGATAATGCTTTTTAATCGCCAGATAACAGACCAATCAGATCACACTGTTTCCATGTAGTATATACTAATATTGTTTAAACTACATTCTAGTACTCATTGGCATCTAGACATACCATACATCTCTTATCTTACAGCTACCAGCTATTACCACATTACCTGTCTTTACTTAATTCTGATGTGTTCGAAGCTAATTAAAATTTTTTCTTCAATTATTTGATCTTAGATGCTGTTTTCATATAATGTAGGTCAATCTACACAAATAAAACAGAATTTTAAAGTCACGTTCACTCACACCACACTTTGTGTTTCTCTACGTTCTTGTAAATGTCTTTTTCTTATTTTGTTTTTGCATTTTACCACCAGGGGACACGGTGGCATAGTGGTTGGTTGGTCCGTTGACAGTGGAATGGCTGATTGCCCAACGTTTCAGGGTGCCCCGTCTGTGTCTGCCTTCATGTCTGCCTTCTTTCTGGTTTCTCTCTTTTTGGTTATGCTGCCATAGTTAGTCATGCCGGAGTCCCTGCTTGCACCCAGCACTAATAACTCTTCTTTTACCATTACAGTGTTATAAGCATACCTAACACCCCCCCTCTGTATTTTGCTGAGGTACACATGCTACTTGGATGCCAGTGATCCTGATCCTCCTGATCCTTCTGCTCTGTGAGTCCTGTGGTCTGTCCTAGTGTGCTGATGCTGGCTGGAGT
>JAQMYF010000007.1:15785404-15799414 GCA_030014195.1 Neosilurus mollespiculum
TTTAAAATGGTATGGCTAACTCAATTTTGAATTTTTGGTCACTGTGACTCATTTTGCCAGACTGGGTCACATATGTAAACCCTTTGCCAATTTCCAAGAGCTTTTAATGAATTGCTTTTACTTTTTATAATGAAACAGAGTAAGGTTCTCAGGTGAAACTGGTGTAAGCTAATGTGCACAACCTCTTCAGTTCCAAAATGAAATATGACAGCCATATGAAAAACAGCAATTATACTGTATATGCATGTGTTTTTTGGGTGGGGGGCTTCTCTTTATACTCAGTTCCAAAGATTACAAATAGCAGCTTATTATTGTAGAATATTGAAGCCTTGAAGCAACCACTTAATAAGAACAGAACATGTCAAAGAAGCTAGTTCGAACTCCAGAAACTTCACTACTGACTAAATCATGACCTAATGAAGTTTTACTCGTACAGACAGAATAGGGCCCGATTCCTCATTTAGACTGTCTCTATCCTGCCTCCTATTCCTGAACTCTGCACTGATGTCCTCTCTTGCCCCACAGGAGCTGATGCAAGACTTTCTTATATCATGTGCAATAAATGAAGAGTAAGACACGAGGGACTAAGAGCTGGGACAGGCTCTTTTATATGTAGCATTGCCTAATTCTTTCTGTAATGATCTGTTTGAATTCGAACTTCACAGCCCTGTGAATCATTGTGCAACTGCAGGGTGCACAAACATACGTACATGCAAAACAAAACAAAAATGACCTGTTTCACAGGAAAAGTTTGTAATTGGTGAGCAGCACTGAAAATAAAAGTGTCCTTGAGTGAAGCTATGCTATAAATGTTCTGGCCGAAATCTCTAACACAGACTGCCGCAGTTTCATTTTAGGCCTTTAACTGTTTCAAGAGAAGTGCTTCTGGAGGAGCTGGAATGTTCATGGTGTGTCAGGACACTAGGGGTCAAAAATAGATGAGATGCTAAACAAATAAAAGTATGTTTCGCTTGTTTAATCAAGATAGTGGCACACTTCAGTGAAAAAATATATAGAGCAAAACATTGACAAATAAGATTGATGCTGCATGGAAGCTTGTTTCCTTCCCATGTGAGAATGTTTGAATCTCCAAATTGATATGTTAATATTTCACACTCACAACTTTATATATATCACAGTTGTAAGTTAGTGATACTTTGTGTTTCCACTTATGAAGCAATAGCATACCCCTAATAGAAACAGTCCTGCCTGTAAGGAAAGGTGGTCATATGCCAGTGAGCAGTCCCACCCTTCAAATGCCACAACTTGGCAATAAAGCCCCCTTTGTTTTGTCAGGGAAGTTTAAAGGGGGCATAAACGAGGCACAATTTCTTTCAGTCTGATCTGACAGTAGCGTTCTGGACCCTCTATTGCTGAAGTTATCATGTCCATCATAAAGAAATTGCATATTATCATACAACATAAGCAAGCAAGCTCTTTTTAAAACGTTGATAATTGAATGATTTATACCGAGTGTGTCTGTTTCTCTAACAATCTCTATCCAGCGAAACTGCATGAACACAAGGAGAGAAAAAAAAAGCTTGGAAAGCATCTGCAGCCCAGATGTCTCCTGATGCATACACACAAACTACAATAAGAGTTTAAAACTCAGAAAAAGCACTGCGACACAAACAGAGTGACAATGCAGAAATGCAAGTCGCTGTCTAAAGCCTTTCACAGTAATCCTGCCTTCAGGTAAGGCTTTCTTTCTTCACATCTCTCTCTCTCGTTCTGTCAGCACGTCTGTAAAGCTCTTTCATCACTTTCTGTAAGACAGTGCGTAATAATGGTGACAGAAAATGGGCTTCTCTTCTGTTTCCCTGTGTTTGTCTGTGCATTCCCTGTACTCCACTTTGAGCCAGTGCCATTATGCTGTAAGAACTCGAAGACAGTCACTGAGGACCCTCTAATCTCAAACATCCCCCACAAATCCATAAAGGCTCAATTTCATATCCTGCTCCACTGCTTCCCTTTTCATCAATATGTAAGGACAAAAGAAAGCATGTGTTAGCATTGCTATCAGCACCTCAGCTTGCCTGGCAGAGCCGAAACCGCTACGGCTGGGATCTGAACAGCGGGATGAGAGCAGGACTCAGCTGTTTCCTCTACTGCTGCCGAGGGTTGTTGTAACAGGATTCCAGGACATTGCATGGTGCCTTTAATGACAAGTGGATGCTACAATACTTTCTAAATCTCAGAGTCGCTATACTGCTCACACTACATGGCTTCATAAAAATGTTTTCTCAGTGCACACTATCTTTCACCATCAACTGTACCAGCTGCTTAAATCCCACTTTCTAAAAAAATAAACATGAGCATTGCTGGTCATGTGACTATGCCCACAGTCAACATTTCAGCACTCATTAGTATGGAAATAAGGAAAAAAAATAGGAAAAGATTGAATTCCTGGTTGGGGAAATGCAGGCAACAAGGCATGCCTACTTTGCAAAGAGAACTGGACTTTCACAAAGGAAGATGTTTTTTGCTTTTTTTAATTATTTTAAATTTTTCGAGTTTACCACCAGGAACCATGTGTTATAATTTTTATGCTGATCCCAACAACTATGTGGCTATGACATGCCAAACTTCTTAAATTTCTTACAGAAGCAAGTTTATTAGACGTTTGCCCTCACTCAAACAGATAGATAGGGAGGTGGCTCTGTGGTTAAAGCTCTGGGTTACTGATCAGAAGGCCACTGTTGGGCTCAATTAAAATTCAATTATTTTCTAAGCTGCTTAATCCTAATTAGGATCGCGAGGAGGCTGACGCCCATGTCAGCCAACTCTGGGCAAAGCCGGGATACACCCTGAACAACTCGCCAGGCCATCGCATGGCTAACACACATACAACCATTCACACTCACACCTAGAAGCAATTTGGGACAGCCAGTTAGCCTACTGTGCATGTTTTTGGACTGTGGGAGGAAACCAAAGTACCCGGAGGAAACCCACGCAAGCACTGAGAGAACATGCAATCTCCACACAGAAACACCACTAGCCCGGGAATCAAACCAGGCATTCTTGCTGTGAGGCGGACATGCCAACCACAATAAAATAAAAATGTAAGATGCTCTGAATAAGGGCATCAGCCAAATGCTTTAAATGTAAATAAACAAACAAACAAACTGGATTTTGTTTTTCCTGACCTCCTCTTTTGACGGTCTAATTTCTGAATATTATTCATTGTTGCTTGTCCATGTTCTTGATATTTGTCACAGGGTTCTCACACTACAAGGTTCATTGCCAAAACTATTAAAAACATGCTTGAAAATAAGAGCATCCACTGCACTACAGGAGATGAAAGGGGCTGTTGCAAATCCCCAAAATGAGTCTACAACAGGGAAATCAGAATTCAAATAGCACTTAAAAATAATGTTAGAGCATGTGTAGGAGAATGTCTGAAAACTATAGAATAATACAGCATAGACTCGACAGCCTGCAAGTGTTACACAAGTTACTGCCTTCTGTGTCTGTGACATTTACTTACTTACTCATTTTCCAGCTTAGATATTAAAAACAGAACAAATGGTTTGCTGTTACATAAGAGTGAGCTGACAAACAACTAGATGCAGATTCAACTTTTGTCACGTAAGCTTGAAAAAAAAAAATGAACACGGGAACTGATACAAATATCAGGCCAATGAAATATTGCTCTTTATAACATGGTATTGATTATTCTCTAATCTGATTGGTCGGTGGGTTGATTAATAACCACATATAGGACAGTTCTGTAGGTGCAATGCAAATCACAGGGTCACAGTAGACACCATACAAGCACACACAGTCAGATGACACTTTCTGTAAAGAGCTGGTCATTTACCCTGCAGTAAATAAGCAGTCGATGTCAAACTTTACTACACTATAGAATTCTAGCTACGGGATACCAAGCACATGGAAACATGTGCAAACATGCATAAACAAAAATATGTATGAAATTAAATGTGTTATTTAAGACTACCATTTAACTGTTATTGAACTACATTTAATTCTTATTAAAGCTAATTAGTTTTGTTCATTTGCTTTAGTCTAAAATCTTGGTTCATTCCTCACTCTAATCCCAAGTATAATTGTAAATGATGAGAAATCTTGCTTCCTGCAGATCTCAAATCTCTATTCATCTGCTTGAAATGCCTAGCACAATGGGAGAACGGTCCTGGCTTTCCCAGCATGGTGCTTGGTGTAGCACAAACGCAAAAATGTTCCGGTTAGCTCATATTCCCCCTAAACACAGGGCGTCGGATCGCTGACAAGAATCGAGTGTCTCACGGTCCTCCTCTCAGCGCTGTCTGTGAGTCCTGTCAATGTGTTAAGAGTAATTTAATACTAGGGATGGGAATAACAAGAGCCAGAAGCAAGATTGGGTGCCAGTGGCATGGACTGATGGGTGCTGTGCCAATTATACTGGAAAACTATTGGCTGTTTTCTGGCTACATAATATGAATCCTGTGGAGAGCAAACCCAGACACACCAGCACACCTGCACCCTACCACACATTTATTTCACTCTCCTGCTACTATTAGTGTGCACAGTAAAACAACAAACACCCATTACTACAACAGTGATATCGTATGCACCCACACAGCCACATTTTAATGGAAAAGTGATGGTTACTTACACCGCCTTCAAAGGGCGTGGAGATGACATGTTTGACAAGTGACAAATGTAGGAGATGGGGCTGTAAATATCAGTGTGCACATTTATCCTCAGTCATGGAAGGTGAGATATTTCTTTTAAATACCAGACATGCAGCACGACATCTGAGACTGAGGTCAAGTGGCTAAAAAAAAGTCATAAAGTTATTCACTTAAAATATAAAGACTAATTGCATCAATGCTTACTGCATTAGAGAGAAAGGAGAGGTGAGTAAAATATTTGTAATAAATGCTAAATATAATGATTTCTCTCTCTCTCTCTCTCTCTCTGAATTATTGTCCTTATGAATAATTCAATACCATTTTTTCTGACTGAGTATGAAGAGGAATACATGTTTTTTGGTATTCCTCTATACAGGTACCAAAAACAGTAACATCTCAGTATTAAGCAATCGGAGGTGTCATGGAGCATTTTATTGAGCTGTGTTTATGGTGGTTGCTGGCAGGTGCTTCATGCCAGTTATCTTTACGATATTACACTGTTTAAACAGAATGTTTAATAGAGTGCACGAAGATGGCCAGTCTGAGTTCTCATGGCAGTATCAGAAAGCACGGTCAATAAAGATTAGTGCAAGTTACTGAATAACTGTTTAAAATGCTGGGGCTTCCAAGGGTTTCAATTTGAACATTCAAAGATAGACAGGTTTCCTGAACTAACTAACTACTATATTAAATGAATAAAAATATTACATCATTAGTCATGGAAAAAATAAAAAAATAATAATAATAAATTAATAAATAAAAAGAAGCTACCTCGAACCGTACCCACATACATACATAACCAAAGTGTTTCTATAGGACTGGTTTCTCATCAGGTAAAAATTACATTTTGGACACACAAAGAATACTCATTTAGCAAACAGCCCACACACACACAAAGGAGTTTTTCCACACCACTGTCACCGCTGGCTTGCTTATTAAGGAGTTAAATCTACACCAGGTTTTCTATAAAGCTGCTTTGAGACAATATCTACTATTAAAACGGCCATACAAATAAAAGTTCAAGTGAAATCCTAAGCAAATAAAACCAGTAAAGAATGATTTGGTAATAACAGGATCTGAGAAGAATTGTTGAAGCACTGTATCCTTAAAGCCTCACAGAGCTGGTGAAGAAGAGTAAAGGAGAGCGGAGAGAAAAAACCCATGAAGAACAGCAGGCACAACTAATTGGTCATAAGAGGCAACTATAAAGCCTGCATTCGAGAGTACACATGAGAACATGCAAAATATCTGAAAATATAGGCCTGATACAAAACACAGATGTTATAATATACAATTATTAGAAGAACGGGAAAAGAGCAATATTGGTGCAAGCAGAAGATCTGCAGGGTCCAATAATATTTTGGGGAAAGACTTAGCCTTAACTTTATTAAGTTAAGAAAGTTATCATAGTTAAGAAAGGACCCCAGCTGGCATTTACACACACTCACATCATGTGGTAACAGTAACACAGTGCTAACACTATCAAACTTTGTGTCTGTTCTCCTAAAAAGAATAAAATACATTGAGCAGAATCTGATGGTTGTGGTCATGGCCTAAAATTCTATGATGCACTCTCGACTGCTATTGCTCTGTCCGAGGGATCTAGTCTGCAACATCAATAAAGCTGATACCAAGTGGCACAATCAGGCATAAACGATTTACCATTATAAAAACAATGCAATATGACATGAATTTACATTAATAGATTATTCAATTATTCATTCATCCATCCATCTGAAGAAGCGCTTCACACGACTAGGCTCGTGGGGAGGTTGGAGTCTATCTCAGCAGACTCTGGCCGAAGCTGGGGTACACCCTAATCAGCTCGCCATGCCATCACAGGTCAACAAACATACAACCATTCACACTCACTCCTATGGGCAATTTGGAACAGCTAGTTAGCCTAATCTACATGAAAACCCATGCAAACACAGAGAGAACATGCAAACTCCACACAGCAAAGTTTGGGAACTCGAACGCAGAACCTTCCTGTTATGAAGCAGTTATGCTAACTAATACCCCACGGTACCGCCCAATAAATATATTATGGCTGTTTGATACATGGCTGAGTAACATTCGAGTGTTAGGTTGGTGTAACTTATGAAGACTGTTCAAAGCAGAAGCACACCAAAAAGAATGTCAGGTTAAGAGCCATCTAATGTACCCTGAAATGTGAGAAAGTCTGGCAGATTAAATGTAGACACTGGGTAAGCACCAATTATTAATACTATGTACATACCCACAAGTCCAACATTAACCTTACTATAAAACAATCCTAGACTTAATTTCACTAGGAGTTGAAACTTCATGCTCTACTAAACTGAGAGTAAATGTGCTTTCATGTGGAGAAAGTGTTTATTCAGAACAGGAGACTCACGAGCAACAGCCCTACAGAGATTTTTACTTTTCCTCTTTTTACACACCACAGTATAAAATCCCTTAGTAATGAGCTGTTGAGTTGAATTAGATGAGGTCAATAAGGTAGCGTTAAACTCTTAGCATCTTAGCGTATACACAATAGTGCCCGGGGATTGTATGTGAGATCAATTGAAGACAAAGAGATGCTAAATCAGCAGGAATCGAAAAACCTCAATACTCCTTGCTATCCAGAAACTCTAACTTTTTTCCTCTTTAGTGTTTCCATCCAACATCAGCAATGGTGGCCATGATGTTGAGGTTGAATTGTATTGCTCTTGGTTGTTTTATTCTATTGCATAAATGTGATCTTAATATTAATGTAGTGTTTTAAACCAGCTGTTGTGCACAGTATGCAGTGCAGAATGTGGCCAAGGTGCCTGAAGAATCATTTCATGCTTCACTATGCCAATGCCAGCTAGAAGCATATACAAAACACTCTTGCCACATTTGTTTGACTCACCACAAATGAAAACATCACTACTTTTACATGGTTCACCACACAGCCTGTGGCACGACACACGACTTTGTAATTACATAGTAGCAGATTGCAGGTTCTTAAAATGGTACGTAAGATGGCTGCTAATTCTGTGAAGCTTGGGTTTGACCAATCAGCAATGCTAAGTACACCCAGCACTACGCCTGTAGTTCCTGCACCAGAGAAAATGCTTTACTAAAGGTAGAGGTGCAAATTTCAATTCCTTGACTACAAATCTTAAAAATCCCAGAGAGAGAGAGAGAGAGAGAGAGAGACCTGTAGCTGCTTAACCAATTAAGTATTAGTGTGCAAAAAGTTAAAATAAAATGAATAGGATGTCCTGAATCAAGTGCTATGTTTTCATACTGCAAAAATGAAACCTAATATGCATTTATATCAGTGTTGGCCACTGTTTCATTAATACATAATATTTATTATATATCATACACCGTATTCATGACTTTACCTTAAACTGTCTCTTGCCAGTTAATTTTAATAATGACCAAGGTAATGTACCGAGAGCAGCACAAATTAGCACAAAGCTGCAAACATGTTCAGGGCAAATATTAAGAAAAATGTGTCTCGGCAATCAATAAGTTCTTATAACCTCTTTTTGGCATTTTATTATTAATTAAAGTGAGTGAGGAAAATTCTCTCCATTCTACAACACTCTCTGTTCTCAACGCTGCCTCCTCCGAGCAGCACCCATTACAGCCATATCAAACACTAAATGGGTTAAGACATGCTTTTTTTTTTTGGGTGATAAATAATGCAATTAACAGCAAATTGACTACTGCAAATCCTAGTAAATTACACTGCATGAGTCATTTTAATATTTTCCTGCCCTAAATTTGCAGTATTAAAGGGCATCTCCTGCTATGAGGCCAACTGAAAAAATAGCTGCATCCACACCTTTCCATCTCTAACTTTCACTTTGCATCTTTAGTAAATCCTGACAGCAGCATTTTTTTAAAATGCTAAAAGAGGGTTTGGTGCAAAATGTTAGTAAATCTGTCTTTTAGCTCATCTGAAACCGGCCATGACAATTAATTTATTCAGAAAATCTCTGCACATAATTACAGCTGCAATAATGAAAGAGAATGTGAGAGAGGCGCTCATTGTTGTTCTGAATGTCAGGGAACAAAGAAAAAGTGCTGGATCAATACAGATAACCTCCTGAACAGGCTTTTTCTTTTGTGCTGGGCTCAGAAGGAAAATGAGCTTCTTTTCTAGCCAGGAGAGGCCCGTTATTTTCCAATTATACTGCATTTAATGGGCCTGCCATCTCAGGAAGTTTCACAAGCCCAAAGGCAATCTGAAGGCGCGAGAGTGTATGGTGTAGTGTGGAGCATATGCCCTCTGTGCCACAGCAGCAGCTTTCATGCTTGCTGGTGCTAATGAGAGTTACGGCAGGTGACAGGCAGCTCGGGGGCGTGCGTGTTTTAGTGAAGTGAAAGAAAACTAGCAAAGAGAACAAGGAAACATCATTCCTTATGCCAAAGGAAAACAAGCACTGTACGGCCTTAGACCAGAATCACTGCTTTCTGCAACCCAGTTCATGTTTTATTTATATTGCTCTTTTAACAATGGACACTGCTGCAATTATTTTTAAATTCAAATTAAATTTATCCCTATTGAGCATTATCCTGAGATAAAATAAACTGCTGATTACAAAGCACATCAATCAAAGGAGTCATTAAAATATGCAAATTCATGAGGTAAAGTGCACACATATGGTGCGTTCCAGATTTTGTGCAGTCAGATCCAAAAACCTGGATTTACCACCAACAGCTGTATCTTATTAATTATATTCATACTTCATGAAAAGATTTCATGAAAATTACACAGTTGACAGCAGGATACACATCCATCATCTGCTGAAAAGCCTAAATGAACTCATTATGTGATCTACAAGCTAACCTAAATCCATTCTAGTGCTAAGCTAAAGCTAATAACATCTGGCTCAAAGGACAGGTGCTTCCAGCCAAGCATGGGCATCTGTGAGCTCATTCGTACAAAGGGGTGGATAGCTCTTCCCCTCTGAGAGTGTTAGGCCACTCCTGTGTGCACACATGCAGCAGTTCATAAAAGATGAAGGTGGCAGCATCACAAGTCACAGAGGGGGCATGTGCATGTTTACGTCTCTCCCTGGTTGGTGGTGGTCATATGTGATAGGGAGGCGCTATTTGATGGGTGGAAACTGGATACAACTAAAATTAGTGAAGAAAGGTGAACGGTGGAAAATTTAAAAAATTTAAATTAAAAAAGGACAGGTGCAACGATGGCAAGGTATATCCACATTGTGTGCTTAGTAGTCAACTACATGCTTAGAGTAGAGGTATTTGGGGCAGCTTAGACCTGCGGGTTGTTTGGACCCTCCCTTCTAAAACCAAATCTACATTGTTGAGTTTTCTTTCCCTAGTTGTATTATAGGAAGTGACATCACAATCCAGCCATGTGATTTCTACAGACTTCCTGTCATTGTGGAGGAAATGCTGAGTGAAAACTTACTCTTTGAGCTCAGAATATTTAGTTGTATTGCATATACTTTGAGGGCAAATCTCAACAACTTCTGTGTTCTTTAAATGCTTGATCTTTGGCACATAAATAGGTGAGTCTGAATGTGGAAAATACCACTTGGCCAAATTTCCTGCATCACTTCTTGTTTCTGATAAAACAAAAAATCTTGATATGAAAGCTGGGGGCAGATGGACCTCACTGAGACGCTATGTAATCGAGACTAAGACCAAAGGCACAGAAACACCAATTATAGCAAGTCTACTGCCAGTCGAAATGTGTTCACAACTATGTACATTATTTCAGTTTTTTTTCTGTCTGTTCTGTTTTACTCATGGTTTTGTTTCAATGTACAATATATATTAATATAGTAATTACCATTAATAAGTAGCTATATAAAATAGATTCACAAAAATGCATCATATGTTTCATGCTATTTAAGCATGGGTCCAAAGTGCCCCGTGCCGGGTACAATCTACCCCAACCATGAGGCAGTTTGGAACTTTAGAGAATATAATTTTTGGTCTCCTGAAAATCTGACCAGCATTCTAGTCAGAGTAACATAGATTTTGTCGAGAAACACTTTTGTCTAGGTTCTCCCCAAAAGACCTAGGTGTAGGCTATTCCTTCTGCGAAAAATTTAAGAAAAACTGGAAAATGTCCACACTGTCCCACTTACCCCTATGCATTAAGGGGAGTATACATTAAAGAACGTCCTTGATAGTATGGGCTTAACCAGTGTTAGTACATACTGAGTATTCAGATGCAGCATGCACTCTTTTTTACCATTATATTCAGAACTTACTAATTATTCGATTTCTCACAGCTGCTCACAATGTGAATATCATTATACACTTATCAGCCATAACATAAACTCCACCTGACTGGTTATGACACCTTTCTATAACACCCAGCATTAACAGTTTCAGCAGTTTGTGCTTCAGTAGCTCTTCTGTTGGATCAGACTAGATGTACTACAGTAGCCTTCATTCCCCATGTGCATCAATGAGACTTGGGCAGCCATGACACTTCTCTCAGTTCCCTGGTTGGACCGCCTTTGGTAGGTACATACTGTATACCAGAAACACCCCATAAGAATGTAACACACAAGAACAGACCCAGTCTTTTAGCCATCACACTGTGGCCCTCAAGGTCATTCAGATCCTTACACTTGCTCATTTTTCCTGCACTCAACACATCAACATCTAGAACTGACTGTTTATATTTTACTTGTAATAATAAATGTTTTCACTTCACCTGTCAGTGCTCATAATGGTGTTAATGTTTTAGCCGGTTGGTGTACACTTCTTGTTATTTGTTTTACTTAAAATGTATATTTAATCCATATCATGGGTCACTCAGGGGTACGCGTCTGATTAACAATTTTCCATAACAGTATCCAGTTCCTACAGTATTTGTTTACTCTTTTTGAAGTGAAATTTTAAGTAGTAACACATGGCTGTTTGAAAGTGTTTCAGTTTCAGATTCAGTTTCTATAACAGCAGATATCACAACAGGTTTATGTGCTCACTGGTAATAATTCAGACCTGTCAGGGGTGGAATTTAGCAAAAGCTACTGGCCAACAGGACTAGTGAAATTATGAAACTACTAGTCTTTCTTCATATTTACTGGTCACAAACACTATATCTTCTTTGCCTATTGGATTTTTCAGGTTGCCAGCAGGATGACTTGCTAGCTAATTTCACTCGCCCTACAGATTTTGGACTAGCCACGGGCCAGCACACTAGTGTTAATTTCCACCCCTGCCTGTTATAGAAAACACAACAACAGAATAATAAATGTAGAAATGTGGTAATTGACGCTGTGGTAGAAATTTCTTTAAGAGTAAATTTATTTAGCATATTTGGATGGCATTTTCAATGTCGTTGGGACATAGCAAGCTGCATTTTATTAAACTTGAAAACAGAGATAAAATATAGGTATCATTCATTAATGAAAAAAATAAATCAGCATTCATCTTTGACATAGTAACTTCTTCCAGTAGACCACCCCACTGCTGTCATTCTATAACAGCATGCCATTTTGTGTTTCATTCATTACTCATCACCACTGATTTCATTATATATATATTGAATTATATTAGTATGGAAAGATTTTCACTAATACACTATAATCCTGTTAGAGACATATAATTGGATTAAATATTATTAGCTTTTCATTTCCTGCTTCACCACAGCCCTTGGCAGCAGATTCAGACATTTTGGACCTAATGAGTATCAGTATCGCTGTCAATTTTCATTTTTACACTTTTTAATTTATCTACATCACACTTTCAGCAACAGTTGTTACAAAGCAGCTTTATGGACATACAGATTTAGACTTGTAATGAGTGAGCTGAATAACAAGGAAAAGCATTAGAAAGAATCCTTGTGTGAAATCAAGAATTCTATTAAATATAGAAAATAACCTGCTCATGATATTGAAAAGTGCACAGTGGAATTATAATGATATGCAAACCCATGAACTGAAAGAGACAGAAAAATACTTTTCTGATTGTCAGTGCACTGAATGAGGAGATCACAGTGTTCTTTGGTGTGGGTTTGTTCCTGCATACTAGTGAATAATTCACGGACAGAGAACCCGGAGGAAACCCACACAAGCACAAGGAGAACACGCAAACTCCACACAGTAACATCTGAGCCTGGGAATCAAACATAGGTCTTCTTGCTGTGGAGTGGACTTATTATTATTACTATTAATACGACTCTGACCTGCAAAAATATGCATAAATTACTGAACTAACAAACAAACCGCTGGTTTAACCTGTTTTTGAAAACAACCTTCTTTTCTAGAGAGCCTATACTGATACCTGACCTTTCAGTACCTGCCACTACCGATGCTGATCTGCATCAACAGCTGCAAACCACTTATCCTGCAGAACACATGCAGACAATGAATGCCCTAATACATCCTAATACATTAAGTCTGAATCACTTTATTACACAAATATACATACACACACACACACACACACACACACACACAAACACACACACTCTTTAGAAAAGACAGGACTCTTACCAATCTGTCTATTATCTGCTTTGCTTTAGGACTGTCTTTGTGAAACTTATGGAATTGGAATGTGCTTTCCAGTATTTGTTGCTGCATATCGTCTTTTCATCAATTCTCTCTCTCTCTCTCTCTCTCTCTTTCTCTCATTCACACACACCATCTTATATTTTTGGACTCACTTTGAACACAACCTCAGGCTAAACTAAAGCATTTATCTAAACCTGTGGATCACTACTGCATGCTCTACCCAGGTCGCACCTCTCACCTAAAGCACACAGAATATTTAAAGGATGTGTGAATGCCTTTGGCTCAGAAAATCTGAGAGTGAGTGAGTGCCACATGAGTAAAGGAGCAACTCTTAACTATAATAGGAGCTGATTTCCCAGACTCTCTCCAGAGCTCATTTTTGAAAATAGCTTTAGTTTCATAAAAGGTGACACTGGCATTGATTCAGGGGCATGTGCTATGAAAAGCAAACTAATATAATTACATTTAAAAAGCAACATCCAACCAGAGTTTTAATTTGGAAACACACAAGAAACCAGGCCATAGCCTTAACCCACAAACAGCCTGTTTCCCAATAAGGTTTCTCTGCTCTTATTGTTTGGTCTCAGAATAAAAGCTGTGTATCGTGAGAGTTCTCATTTGCTCTGCATGACTTGGTGAAGCAGCTAAACAGCTTTTAGGGCTCAGAGCAGGCAGCGCAGAAGATTAGCAGCAGTAGCAAAGTTGAGGTTCTCTTACTATACACAGGTTTATAGTTCTAGTATCCAATAACATTTGAATAAACTCTGTAAATGTGTACAGTATATACATATACACACAGACCTACAGACCTATATAACACATACATACATACAGTACAGACCAAAAGTTTGGACACACCTTCTCATTCAATGAGTTTCCTTTTTTTTCATGACTATTGACATTGT
>JAQMYF010000007.1:15810198-15828640 GCA_030014195.1 Neosilurus mollespiculum
CACCCACCCACACACACCCACACACACACACACACACACACACACACACACACACACCCACAACCACTCACACCTAGGGGCAAATTCTAACAGCCAATTAACCTAATGTGCATATTGGAATGTGGAAAACCATAGCACCTAGAGCTAACCCATCCAAGTACAGATAGAACATGCAAACCCCACACAGAAATGCCCGGACATGAGGCTTGAACCCAGGACAACTTCAGAATTGTGAAGGGTACAATTTCCCTGACTATTCCTGCTTCCATGTACATGTACATGCCTCTGACAGACAATCAAACACTGTAACACAGAAAGATTTAGTCAGTGGATTAAACTTTTTTTTTATAGCTTTGATTAAAGAAGTTAGTGGCTAGTAAATCTGATACTTTCACTATTGTCCATGGCCAAACAAAAATCTATTAATTCATTTAAATATCAGTCGCATGGCTTTTTCTTGTAGTTCAAAAAGGTGGCCCCTGGCCATGTTTAACGACCAAAAGATCTCTGCAATGGGGCAAATGTCCAAGCGCTTGCTCTTTTATTGAGAGACTACAATTCATGTCTGGAAGACCATAAAAAGCATGAAAGTAAGTAAACAAGCCAAGCTTTCTGGGTGGGAAGGAAGGCATTTTTCACTCCCTTGCTAGTCAGCCATAGACATGTTAGCTCATCTATACAGAGGAAGGCACTTAGCACTTTCCTCTGGATGTGTACAGTTGCTCTATGATGTCACATGAGCAGCACTTTGAGAAGTTGTGATAGCTAACATCCTGCATCTCAAAGGGCACATAAGTGTCATCCATCACCTTCTCAGTTTAGATAATGTGTGATAGAGTCAAACACAGGGTGGAGCAAACAAAGATGATGTCCAGAACTATGTCACATGTCTGTGTTTGGGTAAAAATGTTGTGCTTTAAACACACCACAAGGACTACAGACAACTGCCAACTAACACTTATGTTCTGTGCCTACATGAGCCATTCAGTAGGGCTCAACAAAGATCTAAACAAAGAGCCTTGTGCTTTCACTAACTCATCTCATACAGTTTTATATAGCTACTTCTAGTGGAGGATATGGCTAATAAACTGGAACTGCTGTCGTCAACCCCGCTGGCAATCCTTGTCAAGTCTCATTCATTAACGTGAACATCCAAGACCCAATTTCTTTCACATACAGACCCGCCACCAATTGGAAACACCAAAAATAAAAAAATTAATAAATAAATACCTGGTAGCGGTATATGGTTGACCATCAACTTGGTGTGTCAGGGGATTCAAAATTACATTAGAAGCTAAAGCAGAAACTGGTAACATTTAATGATTGTGTGGTGACTCAGTTCCTAAACCTCAGTTTTCGCAAGTGAGATGGCGTAGTTAATTTCCATCACAGTGCAATCAGTCACAGGTTTCTCTCTCCCAATAAAAGGCAGCAATTTGCCATCGTGATGACGCTTTAATTGTGGGGCTCTGGAAGCCTGCCTTAGATGCCACTTAACAGTCTCTGCAGATCTGCTTTATTTTGTATGTTCCAAGTATACCTGCCTCTGTTAAACCACCAGAAGTACAACATTTCAAACACACTAACCAATTTTATTCTTTAATGGCCAGTTCTTACAGAATCAGGCTGAAGTCTTATTAGACATAACCAATTATTCTTCACCCAATTCCCCTTTTAACTCAATAAAAAACAAGCATACATGCACAAATAATTAATATCATTTGTGCTCCAAATATCCAGATACACCTGCCTTGTCCCACACATCTGTCAAAGACGTTCCACTTACCATTTAGCCCACAAGTCACATTTGTACGGAGGAAAACGGCGAGACAAGCATTTTAGATGAGTGCTGGAGGGAATTGCTCTCCTGGCATGAGGCATGCCTCATTTCTCTTCACTACTGCCATTAAGCCATCTGTCCTAACAGATAGGGAGTGGAGGAATGGAGGGAGGGGCTCTGACAGAGACTCACGACTCGAACCCTTTATACGGGCCTACACTCTGACACCATCTTAAATGAAAATAAATGAAGCTGCAGTCCAAAAACATCACCTATGGCAGGATCACATCTACAGCATTTCCTTTCCTGCTCACTAGCTGTTTGGGAGACCGTGTGAATCCATTACAGCTCATTAGCGGTCGGAATTGGGATAATCGCCGCCGCAAAAGTGTCTCAAAGGAATATTTTGTTGATGGAAAACTGTGCAGATCTTTCACTTTATATAATCTGCATTAGTTATTTATATCCAGCTTTGTAATGTGGATGATTAAAGTCATTTGTTCTATTCTAATTTGATTAGCCTGGACTGGGCTGCAAACAAAGTGCCATGAATAATACCTCAACCCTCATTAAATCAAAGATGTGCATTATTGCTCCGGCAAAAAACATGTGCTTAGAATCTCTACCACACCAGCTCGTGTGTTTCATTAGAAGTGTAGCAGGCTGAATGCAAATGCCATTTAGAACATATCTGTTGGTGTTCATATTACTGAAACAGCCAATTAACCCATCTCTCTTTCCATGTACGGCTATGATTCACCCAGCTACAGTCCATTACAAAGCCATTCAGTGATTTAAAGTAGAAATTCTAACAAGTTTTTTTTCTCCTGAAATTAAGTTACCACAACATTAGGATTAGCACAAATTAAAATAAATAAATTAACAAAACCCTAAATGTGCTGCTGTAAAGCTTTCTTTGAAAGAAAAACCTGGCTGGCTATCGGTGCGCTTGGTTATGATGACAAAAGTGGTGGGATATAAGAGAGAGCATTCTATCATGCCACCTCTCCAACCCTAAAAGCACGGCATGCTACTCTGGACTCCATGTGGCATCGCAGGGAGTCAGAATCATGATCTTCAGGTGAAAGCTTTTCTATTGTGCCACTCTTGAGCTGAAATTCCCATTTAAGGAGAAAGTGGTATTCAGAAGCATAACATCATCTTGTGTTGTCAAGTCAATTAGATATATTGACACTTTACATTCAAAAACCATCAATGCTATCAACTGGTAATTAGTGGGAGGCAGATTAGAGCTTTCCAATTCATAAAGTGTGCCAGTAAAAATGAACAGAGTGGGTAGATTAATAATGATCTCGATAAGTATCAGGCTCTGGCTCCTGGAAGGACTGGCATGAAAACAATTAAAAGCAGCGTTACATTTTTTAATTTAATTTTATTTATTTATTTGATTTTTTTAATTATTTTTTTTTGGGGGGGTGTCCCCCCGTCACAACACCACTATGTGAATAGCAGACACGATTTAGGGCTTTTGCTTCAGGAAATGAGGCGTGCTTTGTGTTCCCTGGTTTGCCTCCAAGAGAAGATTACAGGGTTCGGAGATATGAGGAGCTGACAGAGCCAAGCTGGTGGCACTTATCTTAGAACAGGTTCTTGGTTTCTCTAGCAGTAGCTGCACACAGTGTATAATCACATCAAGTAGTCATGTGTAATGAATCTGTACTCCAGACACCTGTAATGCTGACTCAGATATTATAATGAACTATATTAACAAAACAGACTTTGGTTTAAGAGTAAAACCTTAACTGTACCATAATATTAATTCATTCAAGCATTCATTTAATTTAAAGAAAACATCCATAACAAACAACCTGCATGTTACTCTCTATAATGAACATATGATCATCTAAAATGTATCTTTCAATGAAATGAAATTAATGTATTTGTTCTGAACTTCAGTATGGTATGTCAATTTGTTTTAATGTGAGTTAATAAATTGCTCACAATTCTGTTACTGATAGCAGAGCCAGCAGTGATGAGAACACCTCTCAATAAAGAAGACAATGCAGCAGCACTTTAGTCCTTTTTCCTGTCCAGCTCTCTTACTGTCATCTGTACACTGCGCTCAAACACATAAGGCTCCAGAGCTTCAGCATTCCTTCTAATAAATCTATTAGCACTGTAAAGCTCAACTCACAGATAGCAAATTAGCCGAGTTTAAGTCATAACACAGAACAACTGTGGAGTATGAGGGCTGTTTCATGGACAGGGTTGGTTTTTTAAATTATACAAGGGACCCCTTTAAGTAGGCACTTGCATACTTTACACTCTTGTTAATTGCTGTATAGTGGAAGAATAGTCCCAGCTAACACTAGTGAAATCTTTTCTCAATTCCGATCAATAGTGTTATCAGAGGAAAATATTGCTCAAATTTTGATCAAGTACAGAATTCGATTCTCTCCACTGTAATAAAAACGGTAGCTTTTACCTGATAAAATTCTGAATTGCACTCCTAATTACCAACTAACTTTTACTTTTTCATACAATCTAGAAAGATGTTTTGCTGCTTGTAAGCTCTATTTATAATCTTAGTGGCTTAGTCGGGATCCTTAGTCCGTTAAAAATGTCTTCTCCGGAAAGTAGAAACTACACGTAGAGGACAAAACTGCTTTTTTTCAGATATAAATTGCTTTTTTTAAAGCAGCATAGTATTGTATAGCTTGCTGAAAAATATAATTTGGATTGAATATGAAATACTTTCTGTAGTTCCACATTAGTAAGTGGATACCCAACCCGAGCCCGACAGTACCCAACGAGTCGGGCCGGGTTCGGAACTTTGGACAGATATTTAGAATTTAAAATTGTGTAGATATTTAAAATTGTGCTCGGGTTCGGGTCAGGTTCAGTCACATCAGCGCCATCAGGCATTGAAATTTAAAACAGCTTATTATGTAGGTAGCCAATGGGCCTGTTTCACTTCATGACTTTAACTGTGTCGGGCTCGGGTCAGGCTCGGACATAAATATCTTAATGCCTGTCAGGCTTGGGACGGGTTCGGTTACTGCTCTGTTGGATGCAGGCCGGACTCGGACAGAAAAGTGCAGCCCGACCCACACTCTATTCCACATCAGCTTGATAAGCATGTCTGTTAACAGGTGTCTTTTCTGGAAAACCACAATGATTGTCACTGATGCTGTCGTTACAGCAGTTAATAATATATACAAGTAATGTCGCTGGAAACTTGCTCAGATAATGTGTTTAGTGAGCTCTTATTCTTAACGCTGTGAACTGTTTACAGTTCTGATACACTACAAGCAGATGTACTTATTCTAGAGACGCTGTACCTGATTTTCTTCACTCACGCTTGAGTTTACAGGGTTTTTTGTTCTCTTGTAATAAACTACACTGTAGCTATGCTAGGAAGGTCAATTTCTAATATCAGTATGGTACACAACCGCTAATTTCTAAAGGGAATAACAAATATACATCCAACAAATTAGCGCACATATGAACATATGATCATCTAAAATGTAGCTTTCAATGAAATGAAATTAATGTTTCTTTCACTGAACATGACATTAAGCAAGTTGCTTAAAAAAAAAAAAAAAAAAAAAAGCATTCACAACTTACACACTATATAGCCAGTAGTTTGTGGACACCTGACCATCACATCCATATGTTAGCCTTCCCCAAGCTGTTGCCACAATGTTGGAAGATTTCGAGGTCCATGAAGTCATGGTTCGAGTAGAAGAGCTGACCTGTCTTGACTTGACTTCAACCACACTGAACACCTTTGGAATAAATTAAAATGCTCACCCAACTTTAATGTTGAGTTCACTTATGGTCTCATTGATGTATGAACACCTATCCCACAGCCATGAGCCAAAATCTAGAGAAAGCCTTGTTATAAGAATGGAGGCCATTATAATAACAAAGAACCACTATATCTAAAACCTGATGTTCAAAACGCATGTGTGTGATGGTCGAATGTCCACAAACTCTTAGCCATAAAGTGTAAATGGAGATTTTTATTTAATATCTAATAAATAAACACACACCTGATCTCCATATTATACGATTTTTATACGTGGAGTAATTAAATGCATTCAAATTGTATAAAGAATTAAAGCTCTTCCCTAACCACATGAAAACATTTTATTTCTTTTTATAAAAACCATAACAAATTTGCCAGGGATCCGATGTGCCTAATTACCTCTGCTCACAATTTGCACTATGAGAAGCAGGGGAGCAATTTCAGAACTCACACACACGTCCCACACTATATCTGCAGTATTTACACACTTTGCTAAAAACATATGATAAATAAGAGAGGTGAGAAAAAGAGAAAGAAGTTCAATAGCTCCACTACCTTTCTATAAAAAGCATTTGCAGGGCAACAGAGATGGATGAACAATCCCGATCCTCCCTCCCACACACACACACACACACACACAC
Source organism: Neosilurus mollespiculum (assembly GCA_030014195.1). NCBI lineage: Eukaryota > Metazoa > Chordata > Actinopteri > Siluriformes > Plotosidae > Neosilurus > Neosilurus mollespiculum. The sequence continues at coordinate 15,816,392 of JAQMYF010000007.1, forward strand.
ACACACACACACACAGCTGCTAGGAAAACAGCTTTGTCCAATTCCCAGGCTCATCCCTGTAAACAGCACCACAACTAAAATAGTAAGACTTCAGTGTCTCGTAGAAAAGCCCACTGTGTTTCACTTCGAGCCAAAGCATGCTACAATCTCAGATTTATTCACATTATTCCTGTGAGGAAGTAAGAGGCCCGTCCTTTCTCTCTAAGCTTTTCATGCAGCTGACACACACAGCTGGACTCAAATCAGCATGCACAGCCTAAGGGCTCAGTGATTTCTGAGGAAAGCCGAAATACATAAAATACCCTTTTAGAATGTCAAAACTACAATAAGAGACTTCAAGAGTCAGTGCTGCCAAAACAGATCTTCTCGGCTTTCACTTATGCGATTTCAACAAAACTGACAGCAAAGTCAATACAGTGTTTATGTTCAGGGTCAGTTAGGAGAATTTTCCATGAACTACTGAAACAGCGTGAGGAAGAACTCCTCCCTAATACACAGCAGTCTGCAGTGTCTGTTGGTATCACACGCTGAGAAAACTATATGAACTGGGATTGTGGAAAATAAATATTAGCTTGAGCAGAAGTCTGAAATTGTACAATGACTGAATTGTGCAGTGAAACCAGAAACCCACACAAATATGTCTCCTTAGTATTCCCTGCAAAGTGAGGATGCTGTTATAAGATTTCTGAATTGCAATGGGACTGAAAGGTGATAAGAGACCTTGTGGTTCTGAACCAGTTAGTGTTGGATTGTATGTTTGTTTGAGGAAATGATGAGCTTCGTTTGCAATTACAATTGGGCCAAAACACCCAGCCAGAGAGTCTGAGTCTTAACAATAGAGATAGGAATTACCAGGGTCCACCCAATACAACATTATCTAGGCTTCCTCTAGCATGCTGACTCTGAGTGAGTGTGGTAACAGTTCTAAAAATCCTCTATCCACAGGAAAAGAAAACTCAGACACATTTTTCACAAATTCAAAGGAATTTTTTGAGCAACATACTCGTACATGATGGTACATTATTAACGCAGTTACCATTATTTGGTTTCAGATAGATGCATAATGCAGCTTTGAAGAAGGTAAACACTTTACATTTTCCCAGAGCTGTTTATTATTTTTGCTGATGAACTGCACAGTCAGCACGAAAGATCTAATAAAAGTGACCAATTAGAAAGTCCGTTTCATGCCTTCACCATACACAAGTAATGTTGTTGTCAGCACGTGTACACATACACCATTGGCGAAAACTTAATTAGTGATTTTTATGCATTGCCAATGTGGTGAACTGTATAACAAATCAGCAAATCAGTGTTGTAGGACCGTGGTGTAAGGCTAGCGGAAGCCTGGATTATCACGATACCTAGGTTCCAATTCAAATTCCAATTTGTATTGCGATTCTGTAAGTATTGTGATTCTATAAAAATCATGATTCAGTACAATTACAATTTTCTTCTGCGTTTTTGTTACAATTTTAAAAGCTTGAAGCATGATGAAAAAATGTTAGGAAAAAATTTGCTCCAACCACACGTGATTTTATTGCAGTGAGAAAACAAATCAACTCGGCTGCATTAAGAAAGTCCTGTACTGCTCGATCCAGGCCTCATTTTTGTAGAGGGATCTACTGAACTGGCCTGTCAGCTCATATTTAGTGGCTCTGAGTTCTCTATGCTCTGATTAGCATCATGGTATTTATTCTGATGTATTTTTTTGATTCCTTGCATCACTTAGCAAATCTATTTTTGAAAAATGAAATCAATAGTTTTACAACTACAGTTTCAATGAACGGGCAGTGGTGGCCCGGTGGTAGGGTGCTGGATTACTGATCCCAAGGTCGGGGGTTCTATGCCCACTATTAACGGGGTGTCACTGCTGTTCCCCCAGTGCAGCTAACTGGGTTATCAAAGGTCGGCCATGTCTCTCACTGGCTGATTCACAGTTGGTGAAAAAGTGTCCTAAGGCAAAGCTTACTATTTAAATATTTCCGGAGTCACATTAAAGCTTCAAACAGTAGGAAAAGGCAAAATCTCCAAAGTGATAAAAGCCTTTTCAACACGCAGTGTGTGAATCATCAAGCCATGAGTTTGAGGGGGTTAGTGATGTTCCGCAGTGTGCTGGTTCGATTTCAGACTCATCTGCCAACCTTAAAGTCCTACCCTTTTAAGCTGACCTCATAGTGCAGCTTTAGTCAATACAAATTCAATAGGCACACATTTTGTACTTTCAGGTCTCACCCTTAATTGCCTCTATTTGCCCTTTACTCTATGGATTAATGCAACACATCAATGACACATTAATATACATTACTAGTTCGGTGTCTGCTGGGATTGAATGGGGAAGCTGGATGATGATTTTATCACTTCTTGTCATCTATCATAGGAACATTCATTTATTTTTCCTCTGCAGATATCATTCTGTATAGAACAAAGCCTGAGACCTTTAAGAAAAGGAGTTTGATGGTATAGTGCAGTTATAAACAACAATAATGGTTACTTTGAGCAAGAATAACCCCGTCATTAATCCAGGCACAGCAAGAGTCTTCATGGCATAGAAGCAATAAGAACGCAGTAATAAACAATGTACTAAACAATCCTATTACAGATAAAATAACAGACTGCACCTTTTATTCCCACATTTGCCTGTCCCATGTGTCAGCCTGGATATAACTATATAAAGCAATACAAAGCAGTAAAATCTCCATATACAATCAGCTTGGCTGTTTCCTTGGTGACAGAGTTTGAAAGGTGAGTCGAGTGTGTTATGTTGCTGACTGGGGAATTTTTCATTACTGGTATTAACTTTGTTCAGCTCATCATGCAGGTGTGTTGCTGTGAGCAAAACAAGTTTTCGATAAGGGTTTCACACATTTGCAAGTCTGAACACTGTGTGCACAGTGCACTGCACCAACTTCAACCGACAGGACAATGCGCAGAGATTTACTAAAACAATATACACCCACCACGAAGTTTTCAAAACATACTGCCTTTGTTAGAGACCCTTAAAATGACTATGCTGTAACGTTAAGTAATATGGCAATATGGTATAAAAATTATAATAAGAGGTATTGGACTCTTCACACTGTAATGTTAATACGATCTCAGAGCAAACAACTGCAAAAAATGACGCTGGGCACATTTTCAAATTCAAGGAAGGAAGTGCAAACTTTGGCATCCTTTAAAAGCAATTTGATAAGTTTAGTATCTTTGAAAAGGCTTTGAGCATTAAACAAATTTCCTTAAGGTCAGAAATGTAATGTGAACAAACAAAAATGCTCTTCACTCCTTTTATCATTGCTAAAATCCACTGGGTCTTGGAGGCACACTTAACCCCCTAACCCATACCACATGCTATTCTTCATGGTTCTAGCATGAGAGACCTGTTAAACAACAGATTACTTTCATCTGGTGCTCACAGGGAATGGAGATACAGCAAAAATAATCTAAATATAGACCTCTTTGTTCCTTTGAGGAAAATGTCTGGGTGAACATTAAGAGGAATATACAATGGAATGTGTAACGATGGTAACCTGGACAAAATTTTAGTTCTGTCAGGACAAGGGTTTGGATATCACTGTTCAGCCATGATGATCAGATTTCATTCCATTTGAACCAAGATGGCCAACATTCTGCAATCATAGCCTACACTCTCTCAGTCAATAATGCACTGTAAATTTATTTAAATTTTTTGTAGAAATAATTAAATAAATAACAGCAATGCCTGAACTAGAAAAATGTATAATAATAAATTATATGAATAATATTCATAACAACGCTTATCCTGTTGGGGTCACTGGGGAAACTGGAGCCAAACACAAGTTTTTTTGGGGGGGAGCAAAAGACAGGGTATACCTTGAACAGGTTCACAGTCTACTGCAAGGCCAACACACACAACCACCCATTCACAATCACACTTCACACGGCAATTTAGAGTAGCCAGTTGATCTACTGTGGACTGGGGATCAAACCGGAGTACACAGATTACTGCCAACAACGGGGCTCAAATCCAGGACCTTCTCTGTATGAGGTGAGAGTGCTAACCACTGTACCACAGAGCTGCTCGGGTTTAGGATTAATGCATCTTCTTGTAAACTGCCTTTGATAGACAATTACATCATGGGAAACAACTTTAAAGTCCAATATTGCAGAGTTGACACCTAACTACATGATGGCAAAGATTTTCCATTTCACTAAAGGTAAATAGTTAGGCCAAGTGGTCTCATTTGTTAAATGTAACACTGACATGATTCTTAATATAGTAACTAAATGATTTCAGGATTAACCAACGAAAGTGTGGAGATGACCTTGAACAGACAACACCTGATCTTCTTGGAAAGACTGAATGTGTTTACGTGCCGACCAATAGCCTGATCTCTTTCTGTTCTCAGATCACTGGGGTGATCGTATAATCAGGAAGTTGCATTTTCTTAAATCAGGTTAAAATGTTAACAGATTACAACAAATCGGATAATTAGCAATTTGTGAATGTATACAGTTAAGCTGATGTCTGCTTATTTCTCAGCATTAATATGAAGATAAATAGAATATAAAACTCACCGTGTATGAATAAAAACATAGAGCTTGAAAAGCAGCGTTATGTGCAAACTGCCAAAATAAAATCTTCAAACTAAGTATTTACCCCAAAGTAATGACACTAGCACATGCTTGTGACCAACCATTAACATTAAATAACCTTAAAAACTCTGCTCCAAACTCAACATTGCTAAGTTAGGAATAAACATGCTGATGCATGCTGTTATAGGAAGTAATCAATGACGTGGTGGTGTAATCTAGAAATACATGAGTGGGTTATGTTACTAGAACACTCTTAAAAAATATACATCCATTTATAGACACTCTGAAGTCTTCAAAGGTGCACAGGAAAGGTTTCCCCTTTTAGTTCCTTACATGAGAGCAACACCAGCCTCTCCTTAGGCTTCAGTTTTACCTCTATTATAAAGTGCTGACTCTGCGGATGCAGAGCACTTCATCAAATCCGCAATTACATATGCTTTTAATTAGCTTCGGAGCAATTGGTACTACAGAAAAGAAACATGCACATTACCATAAGACACTTAAACCTTAGAGCCAGAACTACCTTCAGAGCTGTTGTTAGACGAACTAATCTGAGCAAAATACTTCTGACCAGTCGCAATTAGGAATTCAATTGTGCCTTAACTAATCTGCTTGTTAAGACTTGACATAATGACCATAGTTCCAGATCCAAGCCTTGTCTCTTCAACATGATTCAGTGCAACATCACTCCTTGTTTAAACAGATCACAGCCCAAAAACTATGCAGCTGCCACAAAAGGAAATATTTATTTTTAGTTTATTTTATAAAATCTTATATATCCACATAAAAAAATAAAAAATGTTTAAACTGATAAAATAAGAGGTAAGAAGGTGGGACAAACAGTGGTAACTGATGATTGGTCATGGGCAGGACTGTGGTTTATAAGTGACAGGTTGTGGACAAAATGATGGATAGCTGTTACTGGATATTGGGCTGGACCATGGTTGGCAGGTGTAGTTGATTGTAAACACAAGTCAGGTGTTACACACTGATGCTGGGTGAATTTCGATACGAATCTGGAGAACCATAACAGGTTTAAAACAGTCACTAACATGTGTTGAAAATCATGACAGATTTTTTCAATAAAAGTTGCTAAAGTGTTCTAAAATGTTGCCAAATCTAGTGGCAAGCTCTAAGCTAACTCCTAATCTGTCTGACCTTTTAATTTTTTTCAATATATAATATGCATGTAAGCTTGCAGAGTGAGGAAGCAGATCAGTTGTCTTTGATGTGGCAAAGAAAAATTCTGTATTAGGAGAAATCTCTACAATCAAGGAGATACGGTAAAAGATTGCTTTTTGGTGTTTGAAACTATATTCAGTTTAAGGGCCAAATGCTTTTTAAGACACATTGAATACCCCTCGTCGTTTAGATGGCTTGAATTTCACATCTGTTGCTCACTTCCAGCTCAGAAATGAAATGAAAATGGAACACAACTTTATTAGAAATATCAAAAAGACAACTCACAGATCAGCAGAAAGCCTCAAGTAAACACTTAAAAAAAGAAATATTCACAACTCTCAAGCTTTGTAGTGTTTGTTCTCTGTAGACCCCTACACTGAAGCCAACACATTCAGCAAGGCTTCTCTTTAAAAACCTGGAAATAATAATAATGTTAAGAAGCTATGAGGAGCCCATTTTAGCCCATAGGGTATTTCTACATCACTTATCTACTCCACTATTATTATTCCCAGTAAGTAGCTCCATTAAGATGTAAAACACAAAGCAGAGTGTTTTTATTGGAAAATAATCAGTGTAGGCCTAATGTGATGTGGCCCAACATCAAACACTTATCACTCTGTAAATGTTATCTTGGAGAAAGCTTCACCAGATCAATAACTGGATGCCGGGTTTTTGGTTGCTGTTAAATAAGGACTTTATTTTATTTTAAAACCCACCTCAAAAGTCATCATGAATAAGTTGATACTACAGAAACATGAGAGTATTAAAACAATCACATTAAAAAGGACAGCTCTCCCAGAAGCCCCTGTGCTAATAGCAAATAGTCATGTTTAATGCCATTAATACTCCACAACAATGTGCAAATAATCCACAGCGAAGAGATGAAGATATCTGAAGATAAGTGAAGATATTTTCCTGAAGAACTTTTAAAATTGTAAACTATTAAGACCAATCCATTCAGTTTTTTGTTTGGTGATTAAATTATAATGGACCGTTTCTGGCCTAAGCAATCTCATGGGAAAGCTAGTGTGAGCCATATGGACATTACCATTACTACACTGTAACATCCGGGACTTGATCATCCCTACAAATAACAGATACGCAAACAAGTTTTTGGCTAGGGGTTAAAATTCCCAGGCTACAAGCCTCGGGTAGCCTTGAGATAGCCCTAGCGGTTACTTAGTCTTGCAATAAACTGGTGATCTGTTCAGCATATTTCCCTCCTGTTGTCTGATGACATCTGGGATTGGCTCCAGCTTCTGCGTGACACTAATGGAGTATAATGGACGGATGGATGGTTGGATAGACAATTGGATGACCCTCATTTAAAAATCTAAAATTGAAGCCAACATAGAAATCCACCATCCATGATGGCCTATAGGGGTCACATTTGATTTATGAAATGCTTTGCATCTCACTGACCGAATGTGGCCACTGAAAAAATCTCTAAAATATCACACCCCAAATATTCTTGGTTTAATGGCCATAACCCTACACTTTTGTTTTTACATGGAGAGATGCCATATGGCCAAAAAGAGAACTTCACTACCTTTAAAATAAAAGTTCTGACAACACAACAAACTATTTGTGTTTGGCAGTCTGAAAAGTAAAAGCATGAAACAAAGTATGGAAAGAAATCACTGCTGTGATCAATTGCACCGCCATCAACAGTTGAACTCCAGCTGATGTTTAATTTGCACATCTGTAATATACATAACCTACATTTTGTATATAACAATATGGTAGCTTATTTCACAAATCACATTTACATGTAGGTAAAAATTGGCAAGATCTAAAACTCACCATTAAAAAGCAGCCTGTTGCCAACCCTACTGAACCAGGCACCTGCAAGCTGAGAGTGAGAACACATGCCCTCCGCCTCAGTGCTGGCACATCACAACCCTGGATTACCCTGAGAGACGAAACTTAACAGCCACGCGTCACTTTCCATAAAAAAAATCTCCGTACACGAGATGAGACTTATCGTGAGATATGATTATAGACACATCAGTGATGCTGAACTCTGCATGGAAATAACTGTAGTGTCATACATTCCTTACATAAATAAATACCACTGTGTTCAAAACTTCCAGGTTTGACACGTGGATGAAGTAAAAGCTCGAGTTGGGTTTTGAAGAGATCATTAAAGCCACATCCACAGAGGGAACGTTGAGCATCACACAAATCACTTTGCTGTCAAAACGCACACAAAATCGCCTATTTTACATGGTCTATAAAAGCAAATAGGAAAAGGTTTTGGGGAAAGTGTTTGGCAGCATCTGTCAATCAGCTCTGATTGGTAATTGCATGAGAATTCAGGTCAGTTGAACTCCGCGCCCACCCAAATTGCGCTGCATGAGAAAATTTCACCTCTCCTTGCTCATTTTGCTGGCCTTCACTGACTTCGCATGGTCACTTGTCACTCTTCACTTCCTGTGTAGATGCAGCTTAACAGTGAATTTGGGAGGTTTTGCTGCAGCACACACAGTGGCCCATATGTAAAAACAAACAAACAAAAATCCTAATTGGATTCTGGGAAGGGTGATCTGGCCCCTTTTTAGATAAACCTATGATTCGCCTTGAAGCAGTAAGTATTGCCACAGTTGCTGTTATATTATGCACAGTAAACACACTGCAATTCTGGGCTGTACCAGATGAAAGATGACAAACAAGGGAAACACGGGGATATCTTTGGTTGCGGATTCGAAACAGAGGGACAATAGCACACTGTGAGAGAGGTTCAAAAACAATACAGCAACAGTCTTACAATCAAAGATAGCTTGAGACATAATTCTGAGAGTGTTAGAAATTTAGCATGATCATCTCAAAATGTGACCGCTGCTACAATTGACTTGTTTCAGTAGGTGTTAACAACCTACAGACTAAATACCTCACCCTAGCAGTGTTGCACCTAAGTTTATTAGAGCCACATCACAGAGTGTAGCTTGCAATAAAATTATAGTTTCTGAAATCGGCGGCACGTTAGCGTAGTGGTTAGCATCTCCGCCTTACAGCGAAAAGGTCCTGAGTTCAAATACCAGGCCTGGGCGTTTCTGTGTGAAGTTCGCATGTTCTCCCTGTGCTTGGGTGGGTTTCCTCCGGGTACTCCAGTTTTCTCACACAGTATAAAGACATGCACATTAGGCTAATTGGCTGTTTCAAATTGCTCCTAGGTGTGAATGTTAATGTGAATGGCTGCCTGTGTTGCCCTACGGTGGTCTGGTGAACTATTTTGGATGTACCCTAACTTCGCCTAGTGTCGGCTGATATAGGCTCCAGCCTCCACGCTATAATGTACAGCAAGCCGGTATAGAGTGAAATAAACCCCTACAGGGAGATTAAGACCCTGACACACAGCTGGAGGGGCTTTGCATCACCCTGAAGAGCTTTATCACCCAAGAATTCCCAACTTAGTAGATGACTATTTACAAAATATTCATCTAAAAATGATTTTATTGATTATACACTGATTTTATTGCTTCCTGTAATGACATGCTCAATAGCAACGCTTGGTATATTTCATTGACCAATCAGAATGGAGCATTTAAACGAGCCGTGTAATGAAGACAACTAAAAAAATTCCTGAAGAAATTTTGAGATGTGGCTGCAGCTGCTGCCAGAAAATACATGAAAACTGATGTGCTGAACTGTAGAACACAGAAAAATTCCTCACAGTTTACACAGGTTGCTAAGTAGCTGTGGAAAAAACAGGTGGTGATAAATCAAAGAATCAAAGCATATATGCTTTAACTGTGACCATTACTGTGGAGTTTAAGCCAAGCTCCATACCAGGGCTATCAGGTATAGAGCTTGGCTTAATACCTGATAGCCGGGTCATGAAAACAATCCCAAATGAGGGAAGGAGAGCGGATACCTCGAAAGGTGATTGGACCACTATAGCAGGTTGAGACACAGTGAGGCAGGGCAAACAAATTTTTATTTTTTAGTTGAGAATGATAAAGGGTTGTTCTCAGAAATCATGGTCCAGGAGTGTGACATATGAGCCCAAACCTGAACTTTTGCAAAACCAGTTAAAAATGATATATGCTTTAAATCAAACCTTCCTGCAGTGTGTTATGAAGAAATAAAGATAGTTCACTCAGCCCTTTGTTCGCAGGAGATCGTTTAATGTCGTGGTCTACTTGGTGTTACGGTTATTACTTGGACACAAAACACTGAGCACTCGAGTGCTAAATTATTTTTATATTAATGATTTTTACACTTCAACACCTTCATACAAAGATATTCATACAAGGATATTCACGTTTCAGTTTCTAAACTGGGTATGGTCGTTTCAGGACACAAACCTCTTTTGTATCCTGCAACAACCATACGTGTACGGTTGTTGCAAAACGCAAATTAAATGTTTTAAATCTCGGGACAGTCTCTGGCCATGAGGCAATTTGATTACGCACAAATCCGACAGACCCACGAACATTAACTTCACATGATATCAATTCAGATAAAAATAACAGCGTGGATGAAAGCTGTCATGTATGATCATTGCTTTAGAGATCACGGTGGACACCATGAACGGATCAGGTGTGTGCTTCAAAAATACGAAGTACCTGCAGCCAAACTATGCGCCTTTCAAATCCTGCTGACTCACGACCAAGAAAACATTCAAAAATACAACTAGTGTGAAAAGATGTATCAGTCTGTTTTATTGTACGGTTGCGTTCAATAAAACTGGACACCACGCTTGACACGTAAACTACTCGGTCATTGCGGAATAAACAAAAAAGTTTATTAAACATTTTAACACCGCATATTAGAGTGAAAACATTGAACTTTCGGCTTCAGTTTCTAAAGTCATTCCAGCGGAAGCATAAGGTTAACTACAGTTGCAAATCGTCGCAGGTACCTCATGGACTAAAAATGAAACGACCGCAACAGAATTTTTTTTCTTCCGACATAATGTCACACTATGGACAACATAGAACTCGATTAAACGGTATTTTGTTGTAATTTCATTCTGATAATTCATTGGTAACAACTGTTTTTGAAAATGGTGCGTTTTAAAGGTATAAAGTGCTCGTTTACAAAGGTGTTCAGCATGTCACAAACTGGAAGCCATCTCGGCGGCTATTATTCACTGCTCAAAATACATTCACACACAAACAGCAGCACACATCTCAGTAAGGTTGTGTATTTTATTTCTGCATTATACATGCAGTATTGGAAACAATCAAATCTGGTGATTGATTTCAAAGGGGGAAAAAAAATTTACTCTCAAACTGGGTCATCATCCGCAGCCCAGGGCAGACCACCATTTCTGAGAATAACCCTAAAACCAATTTAAATAAAGTATTAATACAAAGAACAAAGGTGTTGTCAAGATAATGGCCAGTGGGTAAAAAAATTGTGTTTCTCTTGAAAAAACAGAAATGGATTTATGGTGTTTTGGAAAAGGCCTTTTCATATATTGTATTTTGTAAATGCATAATAACACTAGTACATTGTATAATATCAAGACATATAGGCCCAAAGCATTTCTACATTCAAATGATAAAAAAACACCACGCTGAGTAATCAATCCAGGTAAGCAGAATCAGATATTTAGAATGTATAACTAACAGACAACATCCATTTCACGCACTGACCTGCACATGTGGACAGATTAAACTGGCAGTTATTGACAGTTTAAAACTGCCTTTTAAACTGAAGTGATGTCTCAAGCACATGTCTTGTCTTTGGTCTTCTAATTTGAAAATCCTATTTCCCATTGCAATGCGGTTGACAGTGTTTGAGGGCTAAGAATTTGGAGAACATTGTGATACAAATTATTTCGCTGTACTGTATGAAGTGTTTAAACAGTCACGATTTAAAAATTACCCTCATAATGATTTTTATATTTTTAAAAAGCTCTATTTTGTATTAAGTTCTATGGATAAATTCCCGGTGCAGCTGTCAGTCAGAGGCTCGTCATTTAACTTTTAAGTGCTGTTGACATAAAAGTTACATGGTCAGAACCAGCACATATTTCCTCCATTTTGATGTAAAATGTATTGATGTAGAGTGAAAATTATGGGAGTAGGAACAAGTTAAAAAAACTTTTTCCAAGATAATCTCCTCTTTTCTCACACTCACTCTAGCCCAGAACATTCCGCGCAAAAGGCACCCATTATGAATACACAAACAGACTCAGAAATCCTTATGACACTGACGGCACCGAGACACACGTTTCGATATATATATTGCATGGGTGCACATTGCTGTTCGGGCTGCATTAGGTGTGAAGAAGATATAAAAATAAAGAGCCCCAGTTTTCTGTGGTGAATAGTAATATGTATATGCTCTTAATCAGCCACATAAAGAGCACCATTTTTCTAGGGTGAATAGTAATATGTATCTGCTTTTAAGCAGCCACATAATAAAGAGCCCCATTTTTCTAGGGTGAATAGTAATATGTATCTGCTCTTAAGCAGCCACATAATAAAGAGCCCCATTTTTCTAGGGCAAATAGTAATATGTATCTGCTCTTAAGCAGCCACATAA
>JAQMYF010000007.1:15828740-15839678 GCA_030014195.1 Neosilurus mollespiculum
CAGCCACATAATAAAGAGCCCCATTTTTTAGGGCAAATAGTAATATGTATCTGCTCTTAAGCAGCCACATAATAAAGGGCCCCATTTTTTTAGGGCAAATAGTAATATGTATCTGCTCTTAAGCAGCCACATAAGGATCCCCATTTTTCTAGGGTGAATAGTAATATGTATCTGTTCTATGAATCTAGTATTCATCTGCACTTTGCTGTGTTTTTAGCCCATCTTGTTCCCTGTTGCTGTTTATATTAGTAAACACCACTGAACTTTTCTTTTGAAGCAGCACCACTGTTCTTCTGGCACTTGTAGTAAACATCATGCTACAGATGACACAAAGTGAAAAAGCTTATAAATATAACTTTAGGATCCAGTTTGCCATCCTACACTTAAGTAGCGTGAGCTGTATTTCTGCACGGACCTTATTAGTATTGCTACCTGTTACACATCTCTGCTCACGGCTGTGCACTTTAATCCGGAACCGAGCTCAAACAAACAAACAAACATTTAGGAAACGTGTGAACGTTAAATCCCCCGAAAACGCGACACACAGAGAAGCACAACACGCTCCATATCCACGCCGCTTCCTCGGTGACTTGTTCAGTTAAAAACACCAACGTTAGAGCGCCGTTAGTGACGTCAGACTGGTGTTATCATGGTGTTTGAACGGATTAGAACTTAGTAACATTAAAAGCAACAGCAGTGCGGTTCTGCAGAGCTTTCCAGTCATTAGGTCTCAGTTTCTCAGCGGCGGTGCAGAAGTTCTGCAAGGTTAAAGCCCGTGTGGCCTGCGCCGCGTTCACCCAAACTTACCGACCGAGCTGGTGCCCGTTCCAGACCCGAGCAGGAGGTACCAGACCCACATCCTACTTTCTGTTTCCGCCGGTCGTCGCTTCACCCCGCCGCGGCCAAAACACTGATTTTTAAAAGTTCCTCAGTGTCCAACAGTGTCTCAGATATTCACGGTTATTGCAGTTTCTTCGTTTTTTCCTCCTCGAAGGATAAGTTTAGTTTAACGGCCAGGACGGGTCTCTCTCTCTCTCTCTCTCTCTCTCTCTCTTAGTGGGCCAGCCGCGCGAGCAGAGCTGGAGACAGGGGGCGGGGTGGAACCAAGAGTGGGAGGAGCTCAGAGAAGAGAACTGGGTGGGGCGATCGGATTCCTATTATAGAGCATCTACTGTGTATATTATCTCTCTCTCTCTCTCTCTCTCCCATTTCCCATCTACCAGTCAATAACAAACACTACACTCTGTTCTACCATAACAAACGAATACTAGAAGGGTGGCACGGTGGCGTAGTGGTTGGCACATCCGCCTCACAGCAAGAAGGGTTCAATTCCCTGTCCTCAGGTCTTTCGATGTGGAGTCTGCATGTACTCTCCATGCTTGCCTGGGTTTCCTCCAGGTACTCCGGTTTCCTCCAGCAGGCCAAAAACATGCACAGAGGGCTATCTGGCTGTTCCAAATCGCCCCTTGGTGTGAGTGTGGATTTGTGTATGTGTGTCGGCCCTGCAATGGTCTGGTGTGCCCTGCCTTCGACCAGAGTCGGCTGAGATAAGCGCCAGCTTCCCCACGACCCTAATAAAGGATAAAGTGGTTCAGTAAATGAAATGAAATGGAAATGAAATGGTAATATTAGATATTGTGTTTTCCTTTTATTCTTTAGTCAATCTGTATTTAAACTGATATTGAGATTTTATACATTATCATCGGACAAATAGATTTATTAGTTGGCTTCTGGATGTCACTGGTGTGCTGTAAATATTACAAACATTAAGTCTGACATACATTACTGGTACTTATTTATTTTATGCCATTTTAAATACAATCAAAGTTTATTTCAGTCTGGAAAATATTGCAACTATTTCCATACGCAACTGTGTTACAGTTAATTTTTTGTAGGTGATAAACTCATTTCATCCAGTAAAAGGTAACAGTGAGGCAAATATTAACACTGATATTTCCATACCAATATAGCAATACCAGCCTGCATACCGATATACTGTGGTAACTTGTGTTAATAATGTAGTCTATATGTGAAAAGGGGAAACATATCTTTCCTTTATTTCATGGAACAAATTTTGTTTTAGTGATATTACTGCAGTACAATCATTTTGCTTGCAGCTGTATGATGTAAAATAAGAAAAGACACTTTTTTCCATTATCACAGGATAATATTCTCACATTCACTCAACACTTGTCAGTGTGAGATGAAGAGTTTGGTAAAGTGCATCAGAAGAGGTTTTATGTGAATTACAAATATTACAATTACTGGCTTATAGTAAATGGTTTTAATGTAAGATAAAATTCCCAAAGAAAAATATCATGGCAAAAATGGTAATAATTAAATCATTGTTTCCATTTAAATTATTATACAACATATACTATATATAAAGTAAGATAAATAAGCAATCTTTTTGTTAATGAATGTAATGTTTTCATTGCTTCCTGCTATTCCTTTGCCCTTGGACCCTCAACCTCAGCAAATAAAAAAAATGTAAGAAAGCTTGTTAAACTCAGTAGTCATTGGTACAAGACCAAGATTTAGTGAGAATTTCATTGGGTGTTTCTGACATTTCATTTACTGCATGTATTATTACAGATGATTGGTCATTTGATATGACAGATTTTGATTTGTTATGTCCATCGAAGTCATTTAATTTGAAGTGTATTTTATTATTACTGCATCAAATCATTATTTATTATTTAAATATACATAAAATATTTATTTATCTTCAGTAAGTGCTTTGTCATGGTCACTGGAAAACACTGGAAAACACTCTGGAAAGGATGGAAGCCCATCACAGAAGCCGCACAGACACACACACACACACACACACACACACTCATTTATAACAAAGGGCAGTTACTGCCATGCCAGGTACTGACTAATAAATGTCAATTTACAATATGATGTGGTTTGTGATTGAACACAATGATAAATGCAGCTAAAAAGCTCATGTACCCTGGCATTACTCACAGCTGAAAATAGCATATAATTCTTGTGATGTTAAAAGTAAAAGTAGCTCATCACCCAAAATGTTTTATTTCAAACTTATCTCCAAATGCAGCCATGAAATGCCAGACAGCTTCAAATCACATGAAAGCTTCTTTCTGATAAAGCAAAATACCTGAAGCCATATGATCTGCAGCAGCCACAGCACCTGACACCTTAAATCTTATCTTTTCATGGGTCTGCCTGCAAATAGAATCAGCTTAGACATTACAGAAAAAAAATATTTAAAGTATATAGGGATGAATATGGAGTACTGAATACAAGCAATTAATAACAAATAAGTTAACTTACCTTTTCGTGTGGTTTCTTCTGATGTCTTAGGGATGCCAACAATGATTTTCATTCAGAAGTTTACTCACAAAGTAACTCATGTTTTTGATTGTAAGGTGAAGGTCCTTTACTGCAAAGAAATTGCTTGTAGGGAAGAGGCAGGTTAGTTAATACACTTTATATGTTTGCTGGGCTGAAAAAGAAATATTACTCATGGAAGAGTTTGTAAATAGTTAATAAGAACATAGAAGGTATCTGGTACATCTGTGAAACATTTAAGGCATTTTGGGTCCATAAATTTGGTGTGGTGATCCTTTACAAAAATTGTGTCAAATGTATCAACCACCCTTACTAGGTGGGTAAGTTTATACACCAATGCACTTGTTGCTTAACTGTACTTGGAAGAAGGAAATGCATATATAATAACAAAATGCTTTCATCTGTTGCTTAGTATTTTTACAACATATATATTTCTACTCATTTGTAAACAATAAATATGAATGAAATTGGCAAATTGATGTTGTAACTTCATGGGCAGCTCTTTGCATTGCATCCTCTGGGGTCGTGGTAGCCCAGATAATTAATACAAAATTATATCGTCTTTCATCTAAACTGTTGAATCCCATGACATTTTAAAGCTTTAGGTCAATTTTAGATGCAACTACATTATTTTTAAAGAGGAATTAAGTCCTACAAAAACATACTAAAGCAAAATAGATTGGAAAGGTTAGTTGATACCTAACTTTGTTCGTATCAACAAACCTAACCGTCATTGTATCAACTAGCCCACACCCCACTATTTTGAAAAACACAATGCAAACCTGCTTTTATCTATCAAATAGGCACAGGCTAAAAACTAATCTCTATAAGCATAAATCAAGAAAATAAACCTTCTGGGAAATCTTCAAAGTATTATCACAATGAAAACACAAACCTTTCTTTGCTGTTTTCGCTCTGAGGTGTTCGAATCACTTTCTTCTGCAACTCGCATGCTTCTCTTGTCCCAAACCTCTTGATCTGCTTACAGAAACTAAGCAATTTATTCAGTGAACGATACATGGCATCATTGTTCTGCATTGTTCTATTCTGAGAGCTGTGAGACGGGGTGTATCAACTATCCCCACATATCAACTAACCTGCCTCTCCCCAATTATAATAAAAAAAATAAATTTAAATTTTACAAAGGAAGAAAGAAAGATTTACAAAGGATGTTGAATTTAGTTAAAGACAGTAAATTAGGTCTTACCTAAAAATAGCTAAGGCTAAAATGTTAGCTGCCAGATATTAGCTAGGATAAAAACATAAAGCATAAATCTCACTCACTCATTCAACTGCCAAACTACTTAAAATTAATAGGGTCGAAGGGAAGCTGGAACCTATCTCAGCCAACACTGGGCGAAGGCAGGGTACACCGTGAATACCTCACCAGTCCACTGCAGGGCATTGCGTACATCTTATTCATTGCGTACATCTTATTATCTTTGTAAGGACCTTGAACTGACATTATGGCGAGGTACATCCTGAATAGCTCACCAGACCATCACAGGGCCAACACACACAACCATTCAAACACCCATTCACATCTAGGGACAATTTGGAACTGCCAAATGTGCATATCTTTTGATTGTGGGTGCAAAAACAGAGTACCCAGAAGAAACCCACTCAAGCACGAGGAGGACATGCAGACTCCACACAGAAACACCCAAGCCTTGGACTTGGTCCCAGGACTTTTTGCTCTGAGGCGGACATGCTAACCACTACACCACCATGCCATCCAAAGCCTCAAACTGCTTCGATCCAGTCAGGGTTATTAGATTGAATTCTTGCTGTTGTATTGTAGTATTTAGAGTTCCCTGATACTGAAAAGTAAGCTTAATACATGTCAAATATAAAATGATAGAGAAATGTAGCGATATAATGTTTGAAGTCTTGTGAGAAGAAAGCAGAAATTTTTCTTAAGAAACATAGTTATAATGTATTAGCTTTACCCCAGGTAAAGTATAGATATAGAACAGTGCACTTAACTGTTAACTGGCGAAACAAATGAACTGCACTTTGTAACTTCATACTTCAGGCCACGCACTATTTCCCAGGGTAATTGAATTAGTCAGTGAGATACAGTAACCCTTTACAGATCATTAGTCTACAAATATATAAGTTAATTATTCAGCATTTTAGTATCAACTTCTCCTAATATTTATGCCGCTCTGCATGGCAACATTATATGCAGTCTTAACATCCCTACTATGTAATAGAAATGCAACACTATCAAGTGCAGTCTAATGGTATATACTGCATAATGTTTCCCAGCCTTCAGGACTAGAAATGGATGGAGTCTACAACAAAGACTGAGCTGCTCAGCATTATTTCATCTTATTAAATAATGATGGCCATCTATAAATAGTAGGCCTATAGGACCTACCTGGCCATTTCTGCGAATGACAAATGCCTTTCATGTAAGTGCTGAGCATAGAGCTACCCCATTAGCTCACATTAAAGCTTAATGTCAAGGTTGGTATTGACTTAATACATCCCGAAACTCTATTAGTGGCTGACTTTTGGTAAATGACATTGTATGACAGGGGAAAATAGAGATGTGTGATGACCTACCACATCCTGATAGAGGAGAGCTGGAATTGGAAAATGGACAAGGAGAGAGGAATAGAATGAGGAAAGGAGGGGGAAGAAGAGGCGATAAAAAGAGGTCTGAACCATTTGTAAAGTTGACGTAATCTTGTCACTCCTCATCTCGTTATCATTCTGAATTGAGCAGAGTAAACCTAAACAGAAATTTGACATTAACTGACAAGATAGAAAGATAATGAAGACACAAAAATATGTGACATCAGTGAAAACTAAGCTTGGCAGCATGACCGAAATTTAGCAGACCCCTCTCATGTCAAACAAGCAGTGGATCCTGTGAAGGCCATGCAGAGGACACAGCTGTTTATTTGCTGGTATATAAGGACACTTGAGTAAACAATCCATCAGTTGATGGGAAGTGTCTGAGATTGTTTCTCCATGTTCATCAATAATCAGCTGATGAATCATCTCATCTAGTGCTCCTTTCAATACTTGCAATGGAGCTGCGTAGCCAGCAACACTGAGATAACACTGAAAATTTAACAAGAATCCAGTGGGAATGCGAGAAGTGACAGAGCGGAACGCTTATCTTTCACAGCACAGCTGCTTTCAAAAGTGACCTGACTCTTTCTAGGTAAATTTTTTCCCCTTGCTAATCTTCCTCCCCTGATAAAGCTGCAACAAACTCTTACAATATACAGAGAACATTCTTTAAATATCTTCATTTAAGGTTTTATGAACGTCTAATTGACAAACTACATAACTTATTCATGTTTTTCATGCATAAGCTGTGTATCGGCAGATGAAAACACAGATGGAGTGGATGTGTGAGAGATATTCAAGGACAGAAAGAAGGAAAGTATCATCTGCCATCCCAGCATGCACCAGTCTCCTTTTATGGGCAAGTAGCCTAGCTGGCAGTCTCCTAGGTCCTTCAGGCTTTTGTACTCCTTTTTTTCTGTCAGCTCTCTTCCTGACTGGGTCCTCAGTATTCACTGAGGCACTCTGGTCTCTGCTGTGCTGAGCTGTACAAGGTCATGGAGATAGTAACCTTTAACAAGATATACAGTGCCCTCCATGATTATTGGCACCTCTTGTACAGATCAGTAAAAAAGGTTGGGGAAAAAATCCACCCTTTGGTGAAGCATCTCACACTGAAAAAAAAAAAAAAATCCAACCTTTTACTTAAATTAATTTAAGGAAAAAACCCACCCTAATCAAGAAAGAATTATTTTCATAAAATTCACATGTCCCATGATTATCTCACCCCTGCATGTAATATTTGGTGCAACATTCCTTTGCCAGTACCATTTGCTGCATTTCCTCTCTGATAACATTTTATAAGAGCATACAGAGCAGGGCCTCTAAGATCTTTCCCCCTTACAGAATCTCTCCAGATCATTCAGTTTCCTAAGAGTTGCTCCATCATTGCTCCGCCTCTTGGTTTCAGAGAAGCTGTTACTGCTCCGTTGCCTGACTTTGGCAAGAGCATCAGGACCATGAGAAAGTCTGAGTCCATACTCTTACAAGCCCCTTCTCAAACTCTTTTCCAAACTCTTGCAAACCTCTATCCATGCCCATGCCCTTACCCAGGTAAAAAGACCAATATGGTGGTGGATATGACAGTTGCGAAATTTAATTCCTGTCTTTGCTTTAACTGCTTTATCCTTTATTAGGGTCATGGGGAATCAAATATACCACAAGACTGAGGTCTGATCATACTGAGCTCTGAAAAGGGTCGTCTATGTGCTCAGTAGGGTGTGAAATAATGAGAGCTATAGCTAGTGGGATTATGGAGAATTTAGGAATGAGGCAGGAGAAAGGAGGGGAGGTGGGGAAGGCAAGAGTGAAGCAGGGATGGATAAAGAGCTCATTTGGAGTGATGGTCTTTGATCGTACTGGGAGGAATTACCAGCTTGTTAGTCTGAAAATGTGGGCCCCCTAGTGCCCCAAGGGACCCAGGGAAGCCTCTGTGGGTGGCTTATTGTACACTGCACAGTCTTCACTCTTCGCACGCAAATGCATTCTACACACCCCTTTGTTTCCTTGCTTCAGGCAAACACTTACAACTGCGTAATGAGTGAGTTTGATGGCAGATAATAATGCATGACACTTTAAATGAGTTCATACTGGTTAAACAGCAATGACAAGTCATTACCAAATGGGTGTGTTCAAATAAGCAGAAATCCTAAATATAAACTAGTAGAACAAAAGAGGCAAGTCACGGTGTCGAGACATGTGGCATGCAAACATTCTTACTTAGTACTCAAACCATCTGTGTCTTTTTTACTCCTACAGCAGGAATCAATTCAATCTAATCCCAAACTGTGATATTTGTGTGTATGAAAGACCTTCAGAAGAGCAAAAAGCACAACAGCTTTTATATTTAGTGTGTGAGGTGGGCCTGTAGGGCTGTAAGGCCTACAGAGGCTTTTCCTGTCAAAGTAAAAATGTGAGAGAGCTTTGATCAGCTCTAATCCAGGAAACAAGGGGTACCTTCGAAGAAAAGAGAGAGAGAGAGAGAGAGAGAGACTAAACTTCAATCAGAGTCTTGTGGACTTGTTTCAACCTTCACACACGAGAAAATGAATCTTTATTTTGTGCTAGCTAATTGAATTGAGAAAGTTTAATTAAATCCAGAAATAGAGTGTGTGACCTTGAGAAAATGGCTAGAGCGACCTTTCATCACTTTCGTAATTAACATAAAATAGTGCTTTTTTAATCATGTATTTTATTTGAACTGTCCTCATAGTAATGATACATTACTGAGCTTGATCTGCTGTGAGCATGCTTGGCTCAGTGGTTTCAATCTCATCAGAGTTCTGTGAAGTGACCAAAAAAAACAAAAAAAACAAAACAGGGACAGTCGAGAGTCAAGGGCTCTGTCACTAGTGTCAAGGATAGAAACTGCAATAAAGGAGATGTTCATCAGATTCTAGCAGCTCCCTCAGCAAACACAATGGAAAAACAGCAGTCATATATCTCAAGCAACAGCCTCCCCACAGTGCTCTAGGTGTTTTTTAGTAATGTATGGGAAGCACAGACAGGAAGACGCAAAGCAAAGAAATTTTGATGAAGGCTTTATACAGACATGCCAGAGGGGTCAGGTATATAGGCAGCACAAAAATATTACAGCACAGAATCTGAGTAGAGGCAGCCAAGCTCAATACACACAAGCAGGGAACTAAGAAAAGATAGGGATTATCACAAGTATAAAATAAATCACATGCTGTTAAAATAATTAATGACAGAGTGGCCTGACACAAAGCAGAGTTATCACCTCAAAGTTGTTTATTTTCCACTAACAGCTTCCACAAAAGTGCTGTTCTCTGCCTGTGACTTCCATTTGTATTGTATTAAGAAGTAGCTATCATATTTTTATCCATTTAGAGTTACATGTAATGTTGTGGAACAAATAAACACTCATGGTCCAGAAGGTACTATACACAGTTATTTCCTCGGCAGCTTCTCTTTTTCCTCTCTAATGAAATTAATAGGACAGAAAGATTTGAACTTTTTAATCCAAAATCCTCTCCTGTGTTAAAAACCAACTTTATTGCTGATTATTGCAAAGTGCCAACACTGAAGAATCCTTCCATAAATATTAAATAAACATTTTCCTAAAGCAAATGTTACCACATCAATGATTACACACTTTTTAATCTGTTTATTGATAGCCTTGATGACTTGTCATTTACCAGGTGACCAGATCTACTATCAGAACTGCTTCTTTAGAAAATAAATCAGCACCTGACCAAACAGATTTGAGAATTCAACACTATTGTGGTATACTGTAATGCTCAATAATGTCTACACTGGCAAGACTTAAAAGGTCAGACATAACCATTATCAGATCTTTATTTTCCATTTCAGACACCAGGGGAGCACCAAAGCATGATTACTAATCCAAAAAAGTGTGCGTGATGGACGACCTGTTTGGCTTCCTCCTCCCATTTCTGCTGTTTATGCCTTGACTGTTCTGATTGGATGCTTTTCCAAAGTGGGATGCCTTTTTTTTCAGTGTGCTGGAAGGCAGAGGCTGATGGGAGGAGATAACACTGTGCATGGGGAAACCCAGTGAGTACATGACTCCCATGACACCACTAGTCATTAAAAAAAAAAAAGCTTGAACCGCCCAGAGGGACAATTAAACATGCACTATTACTCTAACCTCATTATTTGGCACTCTGGCATCATCTAACACAGCTCTTCAACATTGTAACAACAACAACAAAAAAGGAAAAAAGTATAACATCTCCACTTTAAAAGAAACAGAATTCCACACAAGAAAATAAACACAAGAGATCATTTGCTATCTTCAAAAAACCATTTTCAAGCAAGGCAACATTTTAGTTAATGATTATATGTGTATAAATGTTAAATTATATTATAAATGTCTATTACTTAATAACTCAATAGAGTTCTCTATAGAACTCTATTGAAGAGATAATATACTTATGCTAATTATGCAATATAACTGTGTGGTATATGCTAATTATGCAATATAACTATGATTTTCCACTTTTAGATCAATCTAGTATGAGCAATAAGTAATAATAATAATAATAATAATAATAATAATAATAATATGAAATAAATAAATAAAATAATTAAAATAATAATAATAATAATATGAAATAAATAAATAAAATAATTAAAATAATAATAATAATAATAATAATAATAATACATCAGCAGATCATTTAAACCAGACCCTGAGATGGTAATAAATAACAAAATAGAGTACAATTAATAAATTATATATTGTATAAGTTAAAGATTTAATGAATTTTCAAATAAAATAGTAACTTGTTACAATTATCAAATCCAAGTTTAATGCCGTATGAAATAGTCCAATTAGATTGAAGAAAACATCTAGAAACTGCTTTACCTTTCCAAGAACAAGAATTCTGCAATTGCTACTCCTGTCCAGTACAATTACCAAATTGTCACGTCATGTCATTTTCTGAACCGCTTATTCCTAATTAGGGTCGCGGGGGACTGGCGCCCATCTCAGCCGACTCTGGGCGAGGGCAGAGTACACCCCGGACAGCTCGCCAGGCCATCGCAGGGCAG
>JAQMYF010000007.1:15852214-15877438 GCA_030014195.1 Neosilurus mollespiculum
TTTTATATTTATACTGACCTTTAAAATCCTTTAAAAAGTTTTAGTTATTGTTATTGTTCTTTTCTTCTTGTTACTTTTACATTACATTTTGAACAGTCATACTAAGCATTTCACTATTTATTGTACTGTGTATAATTTGTATGTGACAAATAAAATTTGAATTAGAAATTTTGAATTTTATTGCAATCATGTGTCCTGGACAGATAAAGTTATTTGGCCAGAGTCACAGCACACCTATTTCAGGAGAAGAATCTCATATGAACTGTGAAGCATTGTGGTGAAAATGTTATGCTTTGGAATGCTTTGCTGCCTCAGGGACCGGGTAGCTTGAAGGCATTGACTGAATTAATTTTGCATCAAATCAAAGAATGCGAAGTGCACTACCAAATCCACCATGGAATGGCTCAAAAAGAAGAAATGAAGAGTTATGGGATGGTCTAGTCCAGATTTTCCCAACCCTGGTCCTGGAGGACCCCCTGTCCTACTAATTCACACCCACATCAAGTCATGAAGGCCTCTTAATTAGCTAACTGGTTTAATAAGGTGTGTTAGGAAAATGCTTCACTAGGATCATGAGGAGGATGAAGACCATCAAAGCCAACTCTGGCCAAAGGCGGGGTACACCTTGAGCCGCTCGCCAGATCACTGAAGGGACAACACACACAACCACTCACATTTACATATCATACTAAGTTCACACAGAAACGAACACACTGGCCATGGAGTTCCAACCCAGGATCTTCTTGCTGTGAGGTAGATATGCTAACCATGGCATGGTGCTACCCAATCTGAAATCTTGATATGGCTTATATCCTTGTATGCATGAAAAGGGTCCCACTGCTGGTTGTTGTGATCATGTAGGCTTATGTTGTGTAGCTTATTAAACAGTTTTATCAGAACAAATGCTTACAATACGAGGTGATTAAATCTTTCTAAAATGTATTTTACATCACTGGACATTTAAATGAAGGCAGGTTAAAAGATTCATGTCACATTGATGTGCTCAGCCAGGTTATGAGATTCATTGGAAAGAGATCATCTACTTTTTAAAAATTTAATTTCGATGTATTTTTTTATTTAATGGTATGTTTGTTACATTTATAAAGGAGGGAAAGCCAGCAAGGCAGTAACAGTTACTCTAGGCAACTACAGCGAGGCAGTTGGCAGTATAATGTCATGTCTGTCCATGACATTGTTAGCACATTTTGCTGCACCACAGGAAGCTGTAGCTGTGTGTAAAACACACACACACACACACACACACATACACACACACACACACACACACACACACACACACACACACACATCAACACCAGACAGAAAATGAAGGGTGTTGTTTTGATGGAAGAGATAGAAATTGGTTAGAGATATTTTCTAACCATACAGCAGGGCAAAAGCACTGAAATAACTTGTTCACCCTCGAGAAGTTTCTGTTGAGGTCAGGCCATGTGAACAGGTGGCTGTAGCTGTGATGCTGAAAATGATATGATCACCTTTAAATATAAAATAGCAGTTTGCAGCAAACCAGCATCTGTTTTTTTTCTTTTTTTCTTCTTTTATGGGTGATACTGAAGGTCAAAGTAAGCACAAAATATATACTATATAGCAGAGGAAAGCATTGGCATGAAACAGAACTGTGGTTTCCCGATCAGCAGCTTGAAGTGACTTTGATTAGTAGGGATCAAGAAGGCTGGCTACGGCTGGATCGATTGATTGACGACACTTGGCCAAACTGAGAAAACTGAGTTGTAACAGTAGACTAACACCCTTCCCTTGTCAGCTGAATCAGTGAAATGTTTCAGTATTCATCCAGATGAGCTAAGAGGCTGTGGACTAATGCTTTCCAATTATTTCCCTAATTATGGGATGCTCATCTCTCCCAGCAGCAAACGTCAGCAACCAGCACCTGGATAAAATGTCAAAAATCACATGATAGATTAATACCTTATGACTGGAAGCTAATCCCAGAAAACACACACACACACACACAAGTGCATAATAATGCTGTTGTTGTCTCATTTTACCCAAAAGCAAATCATTAACAAAGGTTAAAGGAATATATGAGTGAAACCTGAATACTCTGTACTACCATATACTCTGTATACTTGAATACCTTACGGCTCTGGATGTTGTAGGACTGTCTTGGTTGACACATCTCTGCAACATTGCGTGGTCATTGGGGGCTGCACCTCTGG
The DNA here is from genome assembly GCA_030014195.1 of Neosilurus mollespiculum. Lineage (NCBI taxonomy): Eukaryota > Metazoa > Chordata > Actinopteri > Siluriformes > Plotosidae > Neosilurus > Neosilurus mollespiculum. The sequence continues at coordinate 15,854,413 of JAQMYF010000007.1, forward strand.
ATTGGCAAACCAGTGTGGTAGTACCCCGGAAAAGGGTGGAATGTTTCCCTCTGGGTCTGGAATGAGGTCCTGCTCCAAGTGGAGGGACTATGTGTCTCGGCTGGTTTGGGAATGCCTCAGTGTCCCCCCAGAAAGAGCTGGAGGAAGTGGCTGAGGAGAGGGACGTCTGGACGTCACTCTTAGGCTGCTGCCCCCACCACCGACCCTGGATTAAGCGGAAGAAGATGAAGAACCTTACTTAAATTATGATGCATTTATTGAACACACTATTGTATCTACAGTATACTGAATAAAAACACAAATAAAAATGTATTGTTACAATTTCTACAATAAAATAAAAATGATCCCAAAGCAGCTTTAAGGTCTTGAGTGCCGTAAAAAGGAAGTACAAAGACTCTGTGGTCATACATTCATTTTGTATGCTGTTTATCAACTGGAAGTGAGCTGGAGCTAATCTATTCACATTAATGCCTGCAGACAGTTTAGAGTAGCCGGTTAATATAAACTCCATGTCTATTAGCATTAGCATTAGCATGATCGCGCCACAGCAAAAAGGTCCTGGGTTCGAGTCTTGGGCTCAGGCGTTTCTGTGTGCATGTTCTCCCCATGTTTGGGTGGATTTCTCCAGGGTATTCCGGTTTCTTCCCGCAGTCCAAAAACATGCACATCAAGCTAATTGGCTGTTCTAAATTGCCGCTAGGTGTAGATGGGAGTGTGAATGGTTGTGTGTGTGTTACCCTGCAATGGACTGGCAAGCTGTTCAGGGTGTATTTTCCCTTCGGGGCACATTAGACAATGGATGGATGCAGCCGTTCCCGCCCTACTATGATTTGATTGGCCAGTCCTCATTGGCTGTGAGCTTATCTGTCAACACGGTAAAAATCAATTGCTGGTTCATCTAGTTTTAGGTGTGAGAAGTGTTGGGGCAGCATGACAGTGTGAGATTGAGAGTGATAGCATGTGTCACACCTCTGACATGTGACACCTGCTATCACTCTCAATCTCACAGCCAATGAGGACTGGCCAAGCAAATCACAGTAGGGCGGGAACTGCTGCATCCATCCATTGTCTGAAGTTTTTGGACTGTGGGAGGAAACCATAGTACCCGAAGGAAACTGAACTTCTGGACCTCAGGGTAGCAGAGGTAGGTATTAGATGAGTCTCATAATGGCAAGCTAATGATCTGGAGTGAAGATGAAGATTTTAGAAGCTCAGTGTGGCAGAGGTAGGTGCTTGAGGGGCCTAAGGATGGCAGGAAATATTCCTTTAACTGATCAGAATATGCCTATTGTAATGCTGCCTGATTTCTGGCTAAGATAGAGGATAAAACATGTGACTACAGAAGCTTAGCTCTGCTGGACAGCTTAGTTGAATGCCCAGGAGAACCACTCTGCACACTTTGTAACAAAGGTAGTCAGTCATATTCCATCAGTGGTATGATGTATAAAGTTGGCTTTAAATAAATAATACATTAAAAAAAGAATTCTGACACAGACCTTGCTCGCTGCTGAACGTTTGCCATTAGCCGTTTACTTTAAAGTCTTTATGAATCATGTGAAAATCGGATGGTGTATTGATTAAGCACATGGAACAGTCAGTACAGGTGAAACACTATGTGTGTTAAGGCTTGTTTACTGAAAATGCAGAACCACGTTCACAAATAAACAACTAAATGTAAAAGTAATAAACTAAAGTAACTAAAAGTAAATGTTTACCTTAAGGCGAGAACACACTCTGCACACGAGAGTAGAATTTGGAAAGGCACATTAATGGCATGGTCTTCCAGACAAACAAAAAACACAGCCATGTAGCCAGGAGTCTTTTACACATACACACACCACTGTGTAATAAACATGAGGACAGGAAATTACCACACAACATATTCAATTCGCTCTCATTTGCTGGACTGCTTAATCCTACTTTCTTAGGGTCCTGGGGAGGCTGGAGCCTATCTCAGCCAACACTGGGTGAAGGTGGGGTACACCCTGAACAGCTCACCGGTCCATTGCAGGGCGACACACAACCATTTACACTCACACCTAGGGGCATCTTGGACCAGCCAATTAGTCTAATGTGCATGTCTTGGGACTGTGGGACAAAACTGGAGTACCCAGAGGAAACCCACTCAAGCATGGGGAGATCAGGACTTGAACCCAGGGCCTTTTTGCTGTGAGGCGGATGTGCTCACCACTACACCACCATCACACACCACATACCAAATAGTCAGAGTAAATTATAAAGTCTTATTTGGTTAAATTAGTTTTAGTTACCTTGATGCTCCTTTATGTGTTTATGATAGACATGGGTGAACCTAGAGAGAAACAGAGAAAGAGAGAGAGAGAGAGATCTTTTTTGGTGGTGGATCTCCTATCTCAGAGGATCCAGGTGTGCATACCTGTCTGTTTTGATCAGTCCTGTGTTTGATTTATAATGTTTTGCAGATGGCACTGCTGCTCAGAAAGCCAAGGCTGGCACAGGCAGCTGGGACAGAGGGAAGATGAAGTATAGGAATGGCAGACCTTGATCAACCAGACAACTCAAGTCTGACAAGCAGACATAGATTTCAGGTTCCTCCTGCTTCAGCAGAGCGGTTACTCATCTGTCACAGCTCTAAGATGCCCAAATGTACCTGTCAGTCCTGATAGGAGCCCAGTGTTGCTCTGCTTACCCCCCCAGAATCTGATACACATCACTTCACACACGGCTCTGAGAAAAGAGTAATGTCTGATGACTAATCTGATTTGGATTCAAATAGATTAATGTTGTTGAGACATGAAACTAAAACAATTGTGTAGATAGTATATTCATGAGCATATTCTCATTATAGTAAGCTTGTGGACCACTGGCATTATTTGCAGGCTGAAGTTGTAGTATGCATCAACAATATTTGCTTCTAGTAAAGGGAGATTAAAGGCTAGTGGGACACCATCTGGATTCTCATATAAGAAGAAGTTGATTATGTAAAACAGAATCCTCTATAGGGTGTGTGTGAAAGAGTGAGCATGAGAGAGCAGAGAAGGTGGAAGAGAGGTGAAAGAGACGTGGAAGAGAGGTCTTGTATTTGTGAGAGTGGAAAGTGTGAGGCATATTTCTAAGGTTTTTGTGTATAATATAAACAGTTCTGCTCTGCAAAGACACGCAAGCCAGGAATGATGAGGTTTCTTTCTATCGGTGTCATGAGTGCACACACATACAGCTCAGTGTGTAAAACGCAGAAGAGCCAAGTCACAGAAAGTTCCATTCTTTGCAGCTAGGAGAACCTGACTGTGTGCGCTATGAAGTGCTTATCATCAGTAATGAGCTAACTTCAAACTGTATGTTTTTCATGAGCAGAAGCTTTCTGAGAAAAAAAAAAAAAAAGAAGTATTTCTTATAATTCTTTCTAGCTGCTTTGCTAACAATTAAAAGGTGCAACCAGCACTCCTTCAGGGCAAGTGGAAAGTCATTAGAGCCCTTTACAAAAACAAGGAAGAACCATTACTCTGCATATTAATTTGATTGCATTGAAAAACAAAAAGTTAATTTATACTCAACTATAAAGTGCTACTACGCGTTACATCCACCTCACGTAACTAATTTAATCTCACAACCCGCAAAGCAATTAATTGTTGTCAACACAAACATTATCTGTTGTCCTCCAGAGCAGGAGATGTGTGTGGTGGCGGGAAAACAGACGAGCACAGATGAGCTCGGAAAGCAGAGGTAATTGATTGTATTAAAAACGGCTTGTAAATTAGATCAGACCCTGGTTCCTTTTATTTATTTTTTTGCGCTTCCTTGCACTAACAAGCACATTGTTTTCCACCAGATTTGTTGTTATTAGCGTTGATGGTGCAGAAATGGGTGATTTAGGTGTCTTGGGTGATGAAATAATAACTGTGTACTGAGCTGTGCCTCTATTTGCCAGTGTCAAATCCATCACTGTTCTCTTTTTGACCTGTGATGTGACCTAAAATCAATCATAACGTGGAGGTGAAGGACGCAGAGCATAAAGAGCAGAGAACATGTGTGGAACTGGCTGTAGTACTTGAGTTAACAATCAATGGGGGCAGAATAAAAAGGGCCATTAAAGCCCATTATTTCTATAAAGTCAGACAGCAGCCTGAATGCAGGGCTGCTTTTGCTGTTGCTCCGTATATCAGTGGGGAAGATTAGATTAAGGTTCCCATATGCCACTTTCCCAAAATGCTGCTGCAGCACATGGGAGTACTCAGGGGAGGGCATGTCACATACGTGTCACTACAGCATAGTCAGCAATGTGTGTGTACAGTATGTGTATGTGATTCTAGTCTGTTCAGTCCAATCAGCCACTTTTACTGTATGAGGCATTTTAAGCAAATTCATTATTTACTAATTAACAATTATGCACCAAATGCGAAGTGGATGTCGCTAAATAGACCCTGAGACAGAACGTTGACATCTACCGAGCCAGAGGTGCCTAATCGTTTTAGTATATACTACACAGAAACATCAGCATAAAAAAGCATACTAAAATGAGATGTTTATGGTTTATGATTGTAATTACACAGGAGAGAGTTTTGGTGGTACTATGTGGAGTCATAATGAGAAGCAAACTAAAAAGAGATTTTAATTATTTTAAACATTTACAGATTTTAGCCACAACAGAGACTAGTCAGTCGAGCTCTGAGCTTTGGGCCAAGCTAATACTGCTACAGAGGTTTGAGCAGACACTTAGCCTACGCACTACACAAACACATAGGAAAACCAGCTCGGTAAATATGCGTTTGTGCTCGAATTCAAAATTTTAGTATGCATTACAAGGAAATACAAGAAAAACAAACTAAAATGAGTTTATTTTTCCGTTTTAAAGTGTGATTATTACGTCACTGCCTGTTCGAGTGCCCGTCGCCATCTGTGGTGGTTAAAGATGGTTAAAGAAAATCAAATATTTATTTCATGCGTACTAAAAATAATTATTGATGAATCAAAACTTCATGTCTGCAAATAATTTGATTATTTTTACGTTTCTTTTTTTATTTACCTTTAAAATGCTGGAGGTTTTTTTTTTGGGTCATTCTGTAGTACAATGTTATTATAGTGGCAACAACCCATAATCCATTATCCACTGCATCCAAAATCCATTTTTAAAGTAGGTTATTGTCATTATCTGTGGTTTCTAGCAATGATATGTATTGATGATGATAATGATGATATGAATTGATGGAATCAAGGATGATGACCCAATATACATCATAGACAGCACTTTCAGTCTTTTCTAAAATCCTGCTGCTCCTCTGAAAACAATGGGCGCCAGCCTCCCCGCGACCCTAATTAGGATTAAGAGGTTCAGCAAATGAATGAATAAATGTTTGCTTTTTTAAAAGTACTGTGTTAATGTACAGAATGTTTATATTTACCACAACCTATGAATTTTATTGTACAGTGTAATTCTTTTGTCAGTTCAAATGATTACAGACTGAATTAAAGGCATGTCATAATTTTATAATGTTCTGATTCAAAATCTGTGACATTTTCATCAGAATTATAAGCAACAAAAGAGCATATGAAATGAAGGTCATATGATCTAAAACAAAAATACAAAGTGGCAGTGAGGAGAGGCTAAATCTTTTTACAAAGCCATTCAAACCTCCATGGTTACAAGTGTAATCATGTGTCCATGAAAAATGACTGTACGTACTTATTGAGTACAATTTAGCAAAAAAGCTCTTGGCTTTCTACAACAATTACACACACTAGAGACATTTTCCTCAGGCAAAGACTGCGTGGAAAAAACGCTGTTCAGATATTCCATTTTAATATGGACGTTTTTAAAAATATATTTACACTTTTGTTGATTTTTTCTTTCTTTCTTTGTCTTGAATCACTCGCTTTTAGTATTTTCACCAAACTCACATTGGTTTTTAAGGCATCTTGCAGTACTGAATCTATGTATGGACAACACCAGCTAATTTCCAACCCTTCTCACCCTTATCTTCGTTTCTCAAGCCTGATGTGGGACTCTGATCATCAGGAGAGTGCAGGGTATGATACAAGATTCAGTGCCATAGTGAAAGTGCCCATTGGGTGGGAGGGATAGCATTACAGTCAGTGGCAATCAGTGTGACCAAATGTGGGTGTCTGTGAGCTGCTATACGAAGGCTGTGAACACCTTCCTATGAGTGCGTTACGCTGCCCTGTGCCCACAAGCAGCCATGTGAAAAGATGCAACAGCTGGTTTGATAGGTTTCTGAGGAAACATGCAGTAATCTCTAAGAAAGCGTGCGTTGTCTTTCATCCTCCAAGGTAGGTAGCAGTGATGTGACAGGATAAACATAACTTGTGGGTCAGAAGAGAAAAAAAATAAAGAGAACTGAGAGGATATGGGGTAACAACTAAACCGCAACAATCCAAGAATTATTCTAACTGTCCAAGAACTTATGCAACCCGGCATTAACAGCTTATAAACTAGATTGTGTATTATATTCCATAACTCCAGCATTACAGCCATGACAGCTATACAAGTGAAAGCAGATGGGCAAAATCCAATTTATATTCCCATCTCTCATGTTCTGTGTCCTTCAGCTTCAAATCCTCAGCCAAGTGTCTGACTGGTGTTGAAGACTCACTCTGATTGCAATTAGCCCTATTCAATTCGTCCTCCTCCACAGAAGAAGACAAGCATCAAAAAATGAATAGAAAAAGTTAACAATCCAAGTGCAATGTCGATGTTGTAAATTAGTTCCAGAACCGAGAAAGAGAGACTGTCCACTCCAGTGTTGATATTATTAAGGCAGAAGATAGTGGATATTAGACTTGGCTGTGTTATGGAGCATGGCCCATGGATGAATCTTCCTCATTTCCATAGTCTCGAGGATCCGGAGGGTCTCGCTGCTGAGCAGGTTGTCTATGAGACAAAGAGGCATAAAGAAAATTATTTTAAGCAATTTGTATATTAATAGGCAATTAGAATGAAACCCTATTTGCTTAGAGAATCTTTTTGTATTATTATCATGCTGCTTCATTATACAGCATGGTGCATTCATTCATTTTCTGAACCGCTTAATCCTAATTAGGGTCGTGGGGAGGCTGGCGCCCATCTCAGCCGACTCTGGGAGAGGGCAGAGTACACCCTGGACAGCTCGCCAGGCCATCGCAGGGCAGAAACACACTGACGGCAATGCAGCCTACTCTTGACAAAAATCGGCAATGGTTCTTTTACATGCCTCTCACCACAGACAGTGAGAGGCATAGCCGGCCTTTGATAACCCAGTTAGCTGCACAGGTGGGGGGGACAGCAGTGACATCCCGTTGACAGTGGGGCTTGAACCCTCGACCTTGGGATCAGTAATTCAGCTCCCTACCACCGGGCCATCACTGCCCCAGCATGGTCAAACATCTGGTAATTAAAAACGCATACAAAGGTTTACTTAGATTTTAATTTTACAACATTTCAGTCATTAACTGTTTTCACTTGTAGTAATTAAAAAAAAAAAAAAAAAAAGATCCACAACAACAATCGAAACATCACGGACCAACAGTTACTCACTCACTCATTTGATATACCGCTTAATACTAGGGTCGTAGGGAGGCTGGAGCATATCTCAGTCGAAACTGGGCAAAGGCGGTGTACACCTGGGGTACACCCTGGACAGCTCGCCAAACCATTGCGGGACTAGCACACACACAACCATTCATACTCACACCTAGGGGCAATTTGGACCAGTCAATTAGCCTAATGTGCATGTCTTCAGACTGTGGCAGGAAACCGGAGAACCCAGACGAAACCCACGCAAGCACGGGGAGAACATTCAAACTCCACACAGAAATGCCTGAGCCTGAGACTCAAACCCAGGACCTTCTTACTGTGAGCCGGACAAGCTAACCACTATGCCACCGTGATGCCCAACACCAAGTGTGGATTTACTAAACAGGGCAAATTAGAACAAGGCTACAATTAAGAAAAAATGATGGTAGTGGCCTTCACCATCTGTAGGTGATCTACTAAGAATGCACAAACTAATGAAACACAGATCATTTTATTAATGACCAACACATAAGCAGCGCTAATTAATGTATGGTTGCAAATAGGTATAGAATAGCATGCCTTAGCAACCGATATGTTCTGGTAACGTCTTCCTCGGGCGTAGTGTTTACCACTTACAGCTAACAGCAAGGAGGTCCTGGGTTCGAGCTCCATGCCTGGTGTGGGCGATTTTGTGTGGAATTTGTTCTCCTTGTGCTTGTGTGGGCTTTCTCCAGGTACTTGGGTTTCCTCCCATAATCCAAAGACATGTACATTAGACTAACTGGAAACATATACATTAGATTAGTGTAGTCTTTGCCCATGGTTGTGAATGTGAGTTTGAATGGTTGTGTGTCTGTGTTTGCCCTGTGATGGAATGGCAAGCTGTTCAGGGTGTACCCCATCTTCACCTCGAGTTGGCTGGGATGCACTCCAGCCTTAATAAAGGATAAAGTGGTTCAGAAAAAGAAAGAAAGAAAGAAATAAAAGAGGAAACGTCTGAGAGTGCAGTGAGATATTCCTTAGCTTGCAGTAGGACTTTTAACATCTTGTAAAATCTCTGCTTTCTTTAAATAACAGTGCAAGCCGCATTAAATTGACTAAAAAAGTTAAATAGTGGTGGCACAGTAGTGTAGCGCCACCACAGGGAGTTATGGGTTCGAGCTCCTTTCTTTGATGTGTTTACATATATCCATTGTAGTGTTTACATGCTCTCCTTGTTTTTGTGTGGGTTCTTCTGGCTACTCTGGTTTCATCACGCAGTCCAAAGACATGCAGATTAGTTCAGCTAGCTACTCTACTTTGCCCCTAGGTGTGAATGGAACAATGTGAGTGAACAATGTTGCTCATCTCTGTGTGACTGCAGCTTCCCACACGACGGATAAGTGGTATAGATGGATGCATGTTAAACATTTTTAGCAGTGCAATATTTCTGTTCCTATTCTTGTATCACTATCTTGCAAACTGTAGCAATTTGGCCATATGTTTCTTGAAACATTCTTTCTTCCCATTTCTTCAATCCTCCCTCTGAAAGTTTCTGGCTAATTATCAATGCCTTGAATTGGGAAAGACAGTCTTAACATTTGTTATATGGAAAATGTCTGTTATTCAGGTGGACTTTAATTGCAGAGACAGAGAGACAGTGTGAGAGAGAGAGTGAGAGAGAGAGGCATTGTGTCCCTCCTCTGTACAAGTCTCAGAGTCAGATACAGGCATCTCTCTCCTCCCTTCTGACTTTCTCACTATACCTTCAACTTGACACTAATTATATCCTTCCATGACCAAACTGACAAACACCCCAGGCTCTGTCTCTTCACACTGCTCTATTTTTCATTTGCACTCTTCCTCCCAGTATTACTGTTCTCTCTAGCCCACATTCAGTGCCCGTCTTGTCCTACTCAACTTTTGCTGCATTTGCATTTTATGCAGATACAGTCATGGCAGTTTGTAGATGTTCTATTCTACTATCTACGATTTCAGTAGGTTCTAGCATGGCATGATTAATTTAGGACTAGTCCTCTTATTAGTGAGTCAGTTTGTCAGTTTATATGTGAACTAAATCCTGACCACACCCATGCACAGATTTTCACTAAACTTGGTAAGGGGACAACCTTACATGAGTCCCAGACATGATTTAATTTGGAAATGTCTGGGTCAAAGGTAAAGGTCAGAGCATATCACAAATTTTGGAGTTTGAACACACTTAGTTAAGTACTTAGTTACACAACTTAATAATGAGTGCCAATACACATGCTATTACTGTGGAACACTAACAGGAAGCCATATATGAACGTTCACAGGAGACAATTACCTCTGACCTTAAGCTAACTTGAAAGGTCAAGCCCCAGCCACCATGTAAATTTTTAACTGAGTTGTTTTTTTTTTTGTTTTGTTTTTTTTTAACTAATGCGTTCACCTCCATATACTACATTACTGTAAGATGATCATAGGAGTAATTAATACAAGTACCCATATAGGGCCTATTTGCTACATTATCCATGCTGCGGGGTGGCAGTACCTTGCAATATATGAGTCCCTATCTAGTTACATCATTGTATTGAACCTGTTCAAGTAGTCTGTATTATTCTCTCATCACTCACTCATTTGACGAACTGCTGAATCCTACTAGGGTCACAGGAGGTGGCCAGTGCCTATCTCATCCAAAACTGGGTGAAGGCAGAGTACACCCTGAGCAGCCACCAGACCATTGCAGGACAACACAAACAACCATTCACACTCGCATCCACACCAAAAGGCAATTTAGAACAGCTAATTAGCCTGTCGTGCATGTTTCTGGACTGTGGGAGGACACTGGAGTACCTGAGGAAACCCCTGCAAACACGGAGAGAACATGCACACAGAAATGCCCGAGCCCGGGACTTGAACTCAGGACCTTCTTGCTGTGAGGTAGACATGCTAATGCTAATAGTAACAGCCAGTTAGCCTAATTTGTAACAGCCAGTTAGCCTAATGTGCATGTCTTTGGACTGTGGCAAGAACCCAAGGTACCCAGAGAAAACCAATGCAAGCACAAAGAGAACATGCAAACTCGCACTGAAATGCCCGAGCCCAGGAACTGAACCCAGGACCCTCTTGCTGTGAGGAGGATGTGCTAACGATTACGCCGCCATGCTGCTGATTGTATTACTAATATATGTGATTTGTGAAGGTCTAAGTGTGGAGATGTGAAATAATAAACTGATTATTTCATAGCAAGCTATGATAAATTATCATACTGACTCAAAATCAGCTTTGGCCTTTCTCTGCCAATAATTGTCATTTGATAATTGTCCTGCTTCAACACTTTAGTTCCTTCACAAATAGCAGGTTTAAAAGATGTCAATAATAGAAGGAATCCTCTTGTAGATTGTATGCTATTACTCTAAATGTTTCATAACAAGATGTCAATATTATTTAGAGGCCTAAAGTTTTCAAAACCTGAATTCAGCATGCAATTGTGACCCGTGGAATAGCACAGTGGACACTGCTTGAATCTGTGAGCACATTTTCATATTCAGCTCACAGGTCTATTGATCTAAATGTTCACTTGTGCAGCGGGATAGATTCTTGGCATTCGGTATCTATTCACAACAACTGCAGTGGTGGGTCCCACATATAACAGCAGTAGATTTTAAAGAAGAAAACAGTATGCATGGGTGACAGTAACTGTTTGCCAAATGTAGTCCAATGGTTCCCTTATCATATTATTTAAAACATTTTCTTTAATCTCTTGTGTATCGTCATCTGTTTCTGACTAGTAATGATGTGTAACATGCTTTCATTATGTATTATATCGATTACTGTAACCTCCTCTTCACTGGCCTTCATGCAAAGTCTTTACAAACCTACGCTATATTCAGAACTCTGCAGCAAGAGTTCTCTTCCATACAAGTGCTCTGCTCACTTCATCGACATTCTGTCTCAGTTGGACTGGTTACAGGTTCAGTCCTCTGTTGGTACAAAAACTTATTTCTTACCTTTAAAGCCCTGCATCATCTTTCTCTTCTCTCCCTTAATGAACTCTTGACCTCTTACTCCCCCTCTTGCTCTCTGAGGACTTCTACCAATAATTTATTCGATGTCCCATGCATAAGAATATCCACTCTGGGAGGCGGGTCTCTCAGTTCCATAGACCCCAATTTCTCGAAGGGTTTTCCTCAATCTCTTCCCAACTGCTCTTCTTTCTCTACTTTCAAATGCAAATTAGACTTTTCTGATTAACAAACATTTCTCTTCTAGCTTTACCGCTTAGTCTGCTTCAGTGTTTTCCCCTCACCCAGTTAAAGCGACCTCCTGGTTGTAAAATGTGCCACATAAATGTAACTGCATAACTTATTATTATTATTATTATTACTAATATTATTAATATTAGTATTATTATTATTATTATTATAATTAGTAGTAGTAGTAGTTGTAATAGCATTCATATCGTTACTATGCAAGTATTTGGTTGTAGATCTTCTGTTCTCATGAAAATATCAAGAATTTATTTCGATTACCAATTCTCAGACCACTTCAGAACACAAACCCAGTCCACTTGGATATACTGTGTATTTCTCTGCTTGTATATGGACTCCAGTCAGATTCCTTTCCAGACTGAATTTATAACCATGTTGTAATGAATAACTTAGGTACCCTCGTCTGGTGGGAAAAGCACAGATCACAGACAGACTTCAACCAGACGGATGAAGGAGAGAGTGGGAGATGGAGAATGATATATGGAAAAATTATTTGACTGTCTTGGCTAACACAATATTCTGAGAGAAAACATTCTTGGAACTGACCAAAGGCAGCATTTTATCATGCCTGACTCCTTCATGTGCTTTAAAGTATTCCATGCATTAATAAAAGGGCAATCATGCCCCTTTCCCAAGTCCAGATGGCTGAGGGACCTTGAGTGGATAACTTTGATGAAAATAACCGGGTCGGGTGCAGTTTCAGGGTAATGAGGCATAACGGACGCTTTTGGTAGACATGCTCATTGAAGGAGAAGCGGGTCAGGGGATGCTATGGCATCTCTAATTTACTTCATTTTTAATCACTAGGTAAATGTGAAGTATCCTGTCACAATGTATTATTGTCTGGCCTTGCTGTAAGAGAAGCTACAGGAAAATGTTTAACATTTCTGGCCCTTTTAATTTCCTTTTCTGTCTCTCCACAAGATGACCTGTAAATAATCGTGCTTTTAATCTTTTGCAGGTTAATTTTTAATACGGTCTAAGCATTATACTGTAGCTACATTTATCTCAAAGTTTTACCAACTCAGAAACTGGTTATCAAATATACACACACTACTAACCCACATACTTCTGTTATCTGTAAATATTTATTTTTTCTACTTCTTGGCATTCCTATTTTATATCTGCTGTGTCCCCCAAGTTTCCATTTCTCTGTATCATATTTAATGTTTTTTTTTTTTTTTTTTGACAATATTTGACCATGCACTGCTCTGTCTATAGTCTTGGATGAAAAATAAAGTAGTATAAGTTCAGAGCTGAATTCCTAGAATGATGTATGAACAAATTTGTCTGCTTCATGAATTTGCCTTAAAGCATCACAAAAGTGGTGATGTAAATGCAAATGGCCAATCAGCTTCATCTGCGTGGAAATAACCCCCTGCCCACCAGTCCCTAATTTACATGCCGTCTTTCCCCATATACATCTCATTTGCATGAAATGCACCCTAATGTATGCAGGTGTAGCGACAGTAAAAGGGAAAGCAATAAAAGGAAAGCATTCTACAGACATCCCGGTTATTATATATCTGAGAAAATCAGTTAATGGAGAGGTGAAAGATTACATTTTGGTGAAGTTTTGTCAGAGAGGCTGATAAGAATTTAAAAAAAAAAAAAAAGTCTTTTCAAAAGCCTAAATAAATAAGAGCTGAGCACAAAGTGAAAATCTTGGAATGACACCATTTCTATTAAGGATATGTCTAATAGGCTCGTCTTTTGTCAGTTTTATTGAAGTTATTATGTAAGTGTATACAGAGAATGATGGGAGTATGCCTTTTATCGAGCTCTCTATAACAAGAATTAGACAGAAAACAAGCATTTTTTCTTCACTTCATAACTAGTATTTTAATAATTTAGAAACTTCAACAGGTCAGATTTATTTAAATAATTCTATAATCCAGGTTTTCCTGCTTAAAAAAATAAAATCTTTATGTTATAAATCAGTTGAATTAATTAACTAATTAATTCATTATCCACATATGCTTATCCAGTTTAGGGTTACAGAGACAACTGAGCCAATTCCAGCTAACACCGAGCGAGAGCTTGGATACACTCTAAACAGCTCGCCAGCCCACTGCAGGGACAACACACTCACGCAAAACAAGGAGCAATCCACAACAGCCAGTTAGCCTAATATGCATGTCATTCTACTGGGAGAGGAAACTGGAGCACCCAGAACATATAAACTTTATACAGAAACTTCCTGCTCGAAGCCAGAGCCTTCTTGCTGTTAGGAGGAAGTGGTAATTATAACGCCACCATGTCCCCATGGCAAGAATTATAATAATTAAAATACAGACTATGTAAAATAAAATGAAGACAATCCTAGTAGCGGAGTTCCGCAGCGATCCATACTTGTGAAAGTGTTGTAATGTCATCAGCCCCATTTTCTTGTCTCATTGTCGGAGTGCACTTGCACTTCGCTGAAAATGTTCTTGGTTCTCAATGGTTTATAGGAGAAATGAGTTTTCAAATACCACTGAAAAGACAATAAGTTATATTATGGCTCTTTACTGAAAATAAATGCAAACATTTTCAAAGCTCCTTTTTTTAGGCAGTGCCTAAATATTTGTATTACATATAAAGTTATATAACAACCTAAAAAAAAAAAAAAGCACTGAAAGCTAAGCATTTTTAACCAACTCGCCTGTGCATGGTGCACTTTAAGGGAGCCTCATCCATAAAAATGTGCCCATTACTAATTTAATCAATTCATCAAGAACTAATGAGCTGATAAACAGCTGCATCTCTGCATTCTGATTCACATTCACAAGTTCTATGCTAATTCATTAATTACTTGCAAATCACATTTACAACACATCACATTTTGCTTAAACTCAAGCACTCAATTCATATTACTGTTGAATATTATTCATGTTAAAGAATGGGTTACTTATGAGTCTTTTTACGCTCAAGGTTTCTTTGTCACTTTAGTTATATTGTCCACACCACAGTCGTGCCTGGGTTGCTTATTAGGGCTAAATTAAAATTTTGAATTCATATCTGGATTTCTATAAAGCTGCTTTCTGCCAGTTTCCATAGTTAAAAGTGCTCTAAAAATAAAACAGAACTGAACTACTCTTCTTACTGTACATGTTATAAAATACTGATAACTGTGATATTGATTAGTTAACTGGGAGGCATCAAGCATTTCTCCCACCAGACTGAAAGATCACTCTTGAATTTATACCCACTATGACCAGCTGCGTGTTTGAGATTCCCCCAACATTAAAACTGATGAATAAGGAAACTGTCAGTGGAATTTTCATACACTTGTTTTATGATCAGATTTGACTGCTTACATCTGTACTGAATAAGAGCCAATGCATCCTCTGTTCCACCCTTTCCCCTGAACACACTCCAGTATGCAGAGTAACAATAGAAGTGTGTGTGCATTACCTGATTACAGAATGTGAAAAAAATGCTTAATGTGACTAAGCCGGTGTACAGCAGTGCCTTCACAATCATATTAGGGCTAATCAAAAACTTTCCATTTGCGTTTCCTAACAGCAGCTACAGCACCTTGATGAGCTCCAGAGCAGCTACTTACTGCTGATAAGAAGCAACATGTCTCAGATGATGAATCAGGGTAGGCCAGATTAGAAAGCTGGTCCTACGAATGCCTGGTCACTAATCAGAGGAAGTGCCTAATGATTACTGATATAACCCTGAGGGAATACTCCCAGACTTACAGCGCTTAATATTCACAGCCTTGTGGCGGTTTTTTTCCAACACTCTCTGCTGCATTTATAGTGCACGCCTGATTAACACAGACCAGAAATTCTAACCATACTGAGAAAATAATTAAACAGAAAGAAGATTACGGACCGAAGTGAAGCCAGTTGTTGCAGCATGCATGTGGCGTCTCCTGCACTGTAAAAATGGAAGGATTCGTATTCTAAATAGTAAGTTTGAATAGCTAAATCTTTCTGGTGTTGTAGACAGGATACATTTTTGCAACATACAGTATATGACTGTATGTTATCTGTGAACATCTGAATCAGAGGACAGGTAAGATGGCGGCAGAGTATGTCGGAATTTTGTCTTGATTCCGCACTCGCAAACTTGCATACAATCCTACAGTAACGGTCCGGGTATTTGGATTCAGCCATGCACTTGCATGCACACAGTCACATGACCACTGATTCACACAAAGCTGTTCATAATCACAGCCACTGCAGAAAAAGGACTCAAACCTTCATTCACTAACTGCAAAATATGGCTCAGTGTACACAAGCCTGAACATACCAAGCATTTATATTCTCCGCTATTGCTCTGGTGTGTTGATGTGGTTCTGTTTTTAGGATTTTTGATATCTGGAACTGTGTTGTTCACAGTGTTTGCTGATTGCCTGGTTTATGCCTGTTTTTGGACTCTGCTTTTTACATCATGTTTTTGTATGTTTTTGTATTGTCCGCCAAAAGGTTTAACTTCTAACTGAATATGCATCCGATTCCTGTCTACAACCCAGAAACCTTGTCTATGTAGCTTAGATTCCCTGCTTTATAGTGCACAGCTACTCAAATCTTTAAGCAAAAAAGATAGTTAATTACCCTTAAAGGGCAAGCGTATTTAAATTGGAGTTGGAATTGGACTTGGGTCGAGGTTCAGTAGAATGACAGACTGACCTTTTACTGCATTGTCTAAGGATTACAAAGTTGGAAGAAAAAAGAAAAACTCTGCAAGAACCTCTTTGTAGTCTTATGTGTTTTCCCTGTGGCTTTCCTCCAGGCTCCCCTGATTTCCTCATATCGCCCAAATACACGCCAGTACTTGGACTAGCGACTTGAAATTGCCCCTAAATGTGAATGAATGTGTGCAAAGTCCCATTCTACTGTATTCCCATCTCATACCCAGTGTTCCAGAGAGAGGTTTAATTGAGTAGTGAAGATAAATGAATGTATGAATAAATGAATTCTCTCATATATACACATACAGCCATTGAAAAAATTAAGAGAACACTTTTAAAGGAATACCATTAAATGTGGTCTCTTAATTTTTCCATGTTTGTACATACATGTTTATATATCTGAGTGTTCACATACACACACTAAGTTGGTACATAAGGGATTATTTGTCCAATGAAGGAAACTGGAATCAAACTATAAGCAGCACAATTAAGAAGATAAAAAACAACAGAGATAGAGGAAAATGACCAGGACAATTAGAAAGCTGAAAAAAAAATCTGGAGGAGTCAGTAATCAGTTACAGGTTGTCCCAGTAGTCTAATGGATACATGATGCATGATGGGTATTCTGGAAAATCTGAGTGATTTTTAAACTGTGCCACAGTTAATTGCTATTGTCCATCATTGCATTCTTTCTCTTTCGCTCTCTCAAATATGCGCTGTTCAATATAATTTCCTTCATTTATGTGGCAGGCCTTCGCTGGAGGTATGTAATTTAGATTTCATCTAACACATCACGGCAGCTGGGAGGCCCAGAGCAGTCCATAGACTTGGTGCCTGATTGTGAAGCTGCAGCTCAGAGATTTAACAGATTCGCTGGTCGGAGAAAAGAGAGGAAGCTAAAAATGCACAGAAATGGATAATAAATGAAATAAAGGAAATACTTTGCACACAGAGGAAATGTATTCAGCAAGGTTCATAAGTATCTAAAGTAGAACGCAGCACAAATGCCAATAATAAGATGCTGCTTTCAATCAATCAATCAATCAAATTTCATTTATAAAGCACTTTACAACAACCACAATTGATCAAAGTGCTGGACAAAGATAAAAACAAGAATAAAAATATAATACACTTATACATTAAACATATCAGTTAATTTCACAAGTGACACCACTCTCAAGTGTCTAAGGTTGTTCTGAATAAATAGGTTTTCAGCCTGGCCTTGAACAGGGGCAGGTCCATGATGGAGCCTAACTCCAGGGGCAAAGAGTGCCAGAGTTTCGGCCCTGCCACTGCAAAGGCACAACCTCCCCACAGTTTGCACCTGGACCATTGACCACCAGCAGGCGTTGTTCAGAGGAGCACAGGGCTCTGCTGGGCTGGTGAGGGTCAGCATGTCACATAGATAAGGAGGTGCAAGGCCATGGAGGAACCGGAAACAAACAATAGGATTTTGAACTGAACCGGGAGCCAGTGTAGAGAGTACAGGACAGGAGTGATATGGTCATGTTTATGAGCATTCTGCACGAGTTGTAGATGGTGCAGAGAGGCCTGGTTTACTTCAGTGTAGAGGGCACTGCAATAGTCCAAGCATGAATTGATAAAGGCATGAATTGTTTTTTTTTCAAGGTCATTATGGCTGAGGAATGGTTTGACTTTAGCAAACAGGTGAAGCTGAAAGAAACTTGCCCTGACCACGGAGTCTATTTGTTTATTAAGTTTCAGATTACTGTCCAAAGTCACTCCAAGATTCTTGACTGCATGGATGAACTGTGTGTCTGGGAAGTTCTGGGCAACGGGCGGATAGATTTGTAGATCATCTGCATACAGATGGAATGAGACATTATGACAGGATATCACAGAACCTAAAGGGAGCATGTACAAGGAAAATAGAACAGGGCCCAGAAGGGACCCTGTGGCACACTAGAGGACAGTGCAGCTGGAGAGGAGGTGAGATCATTGATCATTACAGAGAAAGTTATATCTGTTAGGTATGATCTGAACCACTGCAGCACGGGTCCCTGAAGGCCCACCTGCTGGGCCCGTTGGGTCACGAGGATGGAATGGTCCACTGTGTCAAATGCTGCAGTAAGGTTCATCATAACCAGCAGCGCAGGTTTATTAGCATCCAAGGACAGCAGGATGTCGTTCTATACTTTTTGTAGTGCAGACTGTGAAACCGCTCTGAAACCAGAATGGAATTTTTTGAATATGTGATTTTGATCCAAAAATGACTGTAGTTGTGTGAAGACAAGCTTTTCCAGAACTTTAGAGAGAAAAGGCAGACACTGGTAGAAATGACACTTGTAAGGTATTTACATTTAACTTCTTTAACAGCATTTTGATAGTCAGAAAGACAGACTCTCAGAATGCCCAAGGACACATGCAGTTTGTCTTTCTTCCACCTTTGTTCAGCCTGTCTGCAGTGCCTCCTCAGGGCACGTGTGGTGTCATTCAACCAAGGATCATGTTTAGGTTTAAAGGACCTCAGCTTAAAGGGTGCACAGAGGAGGTGCACATTCACTCTGAGGATGAAAACCCGTGCTCATGAAAGCAGCAGCAAATTCACCAGCTGTAGTGGAAGTGATGGTACAAGCTGAGGCAAGTGATTTTGCTGGAGGTGAAGGAGCTGTGAAGTCAAATATAATGGGGAAGTGGTCTGAAATGCAGGTGTCCAGTATTTCTGAGATATCATTGGGGGACCATGTGAAATTATGAGGTCCAGTGTGTGACCATGTTTGTGTGTTTGGACATTCACTGATTGAGTCAGGTCAAAAGAGGTTAACAGGTTTTGAAAGTCATTAACCAATTGACTGGATGGCCAACAAACATGAATATTTAAGTCCCCACAAATAAGAAAACTGTAATATTTTGATATTATTTCAGCAAGAAAATCAGAAAATTCAGAAATAAAACCGTTATTGTGTTTAGGAGGACGACGTAGAACAGCACACAGCGTGGGATGCCAGTTGTAACAGAAATAATTGCAGTTCAAAGCTACTATAGCTCTTACACGAGATGGAGTGACAGCTGATATTCTGCTTATTTACAGGGGCAAGCCCGCCTTCGCGGCTTGACACTCTCAGCGTGGTCAGGAAGAAGTAGGCAGGGGGGAGGAGCTCGGAGAAAGCGCTGTTTATAGAAAGTGTGAGCATGAAGAAATCCAGCTTGTGAGTGGAGATGAAGTCATTCAGGACAAACGTCCTACTTGTGACTGAGCGAACGTTCAACAGGGCTGTACGCCTGGAGTACACAGTCTGCCGAGGAGCAGCACGACTGAGCGGGCAGAGATTCTCCTTCACTGCCGCCCCGCCTCTGGATCCGCACAGGCCAGCGACAAGGAACCGGACAGCCGGCGTCTGGGAGAGCCGGTCGGAGCCATTGATAGTTGTATTGAAGAGTGATGCAGATCAAATCCTGCATATTCTGTGGATATTCTTTCTAGTGGATGGAAAAGAACAGGCTGGAAGATAAGATTAGATTCCAAAAGTAGTCTTTTTAGTTCAAGACTATTCAAGTCTACTGAATAATTTACAACATAAACTGTTCTTGAACTGCTACCTGCATTCATTCAGATCTGCTACCAAGTTCAGCTCCATCTCCCCTGATCTAAAATCAGTGACCTGTGCAATCCTGACCTTAAGTGACACCTATGCGAGTTATGAAGTTACTGTCGCTGATTCATGTCACCACATCTGTCCGGTCCGTTTCAAGCCAGACACTTTTCTAAGTGTGAATTCTCGCCATTTTCTATATGCACACTGCAGGCTATGAAACAGGCAGAGCGAGAAAAAGTGACAGATTAATAAAACCAGAAAAGCAGGTCTCCAGAAAAACACACCACACCACACTGTCTATATATGAGGAGGCTGATATCACACACAGCCTCTCATCTCCTGCTGACATAATTCCCTCTGTGCCCCTCGCTCACAATCGAGCAAGATGAGTTTGACGCAAATGGTGAAGCATAAAAAATAAAGAGAAGAGAAATGAGGTGAGTAGTGAGGCTCGAGTTCGACTGAAAATAATGAAAAACAAAGACAATTCAAGAAAAAGTAAAACATCAGTGGACACTAATCCAGGCACACAGTTGTTAAATGTACTTTAAGGGATAACTCAATGTAATTCAATTGTAATCGTTCAGCTCGGAAATATGTAGTGCCTGACATCTGCTTTTTTAAAATTACACGTAATGTAAAAGGCTTAGATAAGTTTCAACTAATAATAATCTTTTACATAAATACATGGAGCTGCATCAAGAACACAACGTCCTGCTTTATGGCTCCGGAAGCATTCTCAAAGCCCAATTGTCATAAGACTACCACCATCCATTGCCACTGAGAGTCTAAAAGAACAAAACTATCTGTGCTCTCTGGATAGCAGACAAGGCATTACTCTCTCCCCTGTCAATCAAAGCAATAGTCAGGGTGTCTGTAAGCTCATGTATGTGAAAGAGGGCAGATAATGCTTTCCTCTATGTCAGTTCAGCTGTATGATTCATCAAAGGCAGCAGTTTGGAACGATGAGGAGCCGGAACAAGTCGTGACTCTCACTAGTGGGTGAGATGGAAAGAATCAGCCAATGGGTGGGAATAATAACTTATAACTTCATCACAGACAAGCAATGAAGCTAAGCTGTGTAGTTTATCTAAAAAATGTAAAGGAGTGATCACACTAGAGGTATGACAAAAAAGCCACTTGCACAGATAGTTTTTTCTTCTTTTTTTTTGTTTTTCGACACCACATGAAAGCAAATATTTTGGGGCTTAAATACGTATATGACGCGAACGCCAATCAACAATTTCGCAACTGATTTGTGAGTAATTTTTTATCGGTTTGCAGATGTTTGGTGAAAAAAAAAAGTGAATCTCCTGTCAAAAATCAGTCACGTTTTGTTCTCAAACCATTCACTTTACATTTGTGCGTAATTAGTGCAAAGTGCGAATAAAAGTCACATGATGACAAAATATATGGAATATGGCGGATGCCAGCAAGTCTCCAACTTGTTGTTTTTCCTTGCCAAGAAAAAAAATAATTCTTTGCAAGCAAAATGACGTTTGAACTTTTTTGCAATGAGTTTACAAACCAGGTGACCAAAATGCGATGCCAAGAATGCCAGGCAACAAATTTAACAATAAAAAGCGACAGCCGTGAATTTCCATTCACACCAGTCGATTTTTCTATTGCACCTATAGTATGATCACCCCTAAGAAATAAACCATAATGTCATTTAAGTGTGGCTTTTTTCTTATGTTCACGTTCAGTGTATACTAAAACAATTATACACCTCAGTGAACTTTTCTCTTCCGCGACATCTACCTCACCTTTGTCGCATAATTGGTAACTATTGATAATTGTTGTTGGCTTATTGTTGGTTAATTAATCTATCTTAGAAAGCAAGTTTTGGCACACACTGCAGCATCGGATAAATCGAATCATCAAATATGAATACAATGGCGAATAAACCCAAAAGAGACTTTTTTTTGCTACTGCTATTGCCTTGCTACTATTGCTAATGACAACTGACCTTGACGTTGAAATCATTGGTGCGGCTCCCAGCAAAAATTACAGAACAAACAACTGCAGAGCAGTTAAATATAATAAAGATATGAACGTTAAATGTAGTACAGTCTGGTAATGCACAGGTTAAATAAATGACTGCAAGCAACTAAAATTAACTGCTTGGAAATATTCAAGACAGTTTTGGGCCTCAAAATAATAAATGACACCTCCATATTCATTGAGCTGTTTCAGCTTCGTTTCTGACAGCCGGTTTCAAATCTGCATGGAGCAATTTCACACCTGCGCTGCACAATAATTAGCACAGCGTTGCATATTTTGTGTTAAGGTGGACATGCAATATCTGGAGACAATTCATCACCAATCCCAAACATTTATCCTGTGTTACATGTCAAAAAAATAAACAAAAAAGCACAATAGAGATAACACCAATGCCCAAAGCAGTCAATCTTACATAGGCTCATTTAGCAAGATTACAAACCCTGTTGTTGCCACTGGGGTAATAGAGGAATCAATTTCAGAGTGAGTCGGCCGCTTGTGTCAAGCCCTGATAATGAATAGATCATTAATTACAGTGTAAACGGAAAATAAGACCAAATGCTCCCCAAACAGGCGCCTGCTGTATAGAAATGGTTGTGGGAGGCGAGAGCTCATCGAAAAGGAGTCACATGGTTCATACCCCTGAAGACCTTTTTCCATCAAGATGTGCAGTGCAATAAACAATTACACTTCTGTACAGTGCCGCCGCCATGTGTTGCATTCTGCTAGTCTTACAGTTTCTCCAGAGTCATTAAAGTCCAATTAAAGAGCAATTATACTTCAATGAATGTCTGAACATGGATGGAAAGAAGTGAGGGATCACACAGAATAGAGAGAGAAAAGAGAGAGGTGGGCGGCTCAGCTAAGATAATGAGAAACACAAATGTGGAATGCATAGCTTAAGTAGTTATATTAGCCTACCGTCTATTTCAGGGCCATAAGTATTCACCCCTAGGATTATATACCATATAGTGTTACAAACTGGAACTGAATGGATTTTTTTTTTGATCATATATAATGTCATGTCATGTCATTTTCTGAATGCTTATTCCTAATTAGGGTCGCGGGGAGGCTGGCGCCCATCTCAGCCGACTCTGGGCGAGGGCAGAGTACACCCCGG
>JAQMYF010000007.1:15878942-15889950 GCA_030014195.1 Neosilurus mollespiculum
TGTGTGTGTGTGTGTGTGTGTGTGTGTGTGTGTGTGTGTGTGTGTGTGTGTGTGTGTGTGTGTGTGTGTGTGGCATTCATACAATGCTGAGGTTTTCAGTTTAGTTGTTAAAGATCCCTCGTCAATGCACATTTCTGCAAATGGTTTGCATTTTCTTAACTCCCAGCATACCTCAGTGATTTTATGATGACTGTAAATTTGGACTCACTGCCTGGTGCTCCTTAAGGACAGCTTTGAAGACATCAGAAAATATACGACGTGTTCTGATTCAGCCCAAACGAAGGCATGAGAGTCTGACTGCGCACCTGTCATTGTGGGTATAGTTGCATGAATTCCAAATTACTGTAATTGTACCACCTACAGTATCGCTGGTTACTTGGGATGTGAATCTAACAACAACTCACGATTCAATTCGATTCTGATTTTTGGGGTGACCAATCGATTCAGAATCGATTCTTGATTCAAACCGATGTTTGATACATAACCATTACAAACAAAGGGTGCCAATTTCACGAGTAACTACATTCTTCTATAAGCTAGGAACAACTCTTCTATAAGAAAGAAAGAAATGATATTACCAGACAGCTGGTTTTGTAGATGTACTGATCCGCTTTGCTTGTTCAGAGTTGGTTGGGAGTTTAGTGAAGTGATGGAGTGTGTGTTGGTCAGGAGTTGGTTGTGCCTGCTGATCCGGTTCTTTTAGCTCTGGGTGATGGTGTAAGATGTGGGCTCGGGGATTTGAAGTGTTCCCGAAAAATTTGACTTCTATTTTGCACACCGCATATGTCATGTCAAGCTCCTTACCAGGAAATTGTAAAATCCGAAGTGCAAGCATTTGCCTTCAGCGAAGACGGTGCTGGCTGTATTTATTTTTCCTCATGCATGTCAAAGCTAGGCTAAAAGCTAGTTCTGTACCCGCCACTCACTGGAACAATTCACGACGGAGGCCACGTCTGGACAAACGGTACGCGCTGTGAGTAAATGGAAATGGTCGGAAATGCTCAAAAAACGTGTTCTTAAAAATTGATTCTTGAAAATTTGAATTGATTCAGAATGCTAATAAATAAGAATCGCGATTCAGACATGAATTGATTTTTTTCCGGCACCCCTACTGGTTACCCTAGAAAGCACTTAATAATCATCCAGCACATTCAGCTCTTCAACTTAGTTATATGCAGCTATTTTTTCAACACACTCTACTGAAAACAAAAGAGTAATTACTACAGTGCTGTATGAGATTGGGGTGGGGTGGGGTGGGGTGGGGTATGGCTAATAAACAAAAACATTGAAAATACCAATTTTTCAGAAAAATTGAAGAGCTCATACTGAACTATGTAAGTTTAATGCTGTCACTAACTGGCAGCTGACCCGGTTAAAAAAAAATTAAAAAGACTTGATTTAGAATTACTTTTTTCCATTTCAGGGGTACTTTCTAAACTTTAGGCTATTGCAATTATTATTCTGTCCAGGCTATGCCCTGCAGCTTTGAGACTGCAATAAGGGAGGCACTGTGGCCTATACAGTCCAGTGGAGCTTAGCTAAGGGCTGACAGTCTCCGTCAGATGCTCATTGATGAATAAACTTTTATGTGCACTGATGCAACATTTGTCATAAAAGCCAGCCAAATCCTGGAGGTAATATTCCTCGATCCTACATCTCATCATCACTGGAGGCAAGAGCCAAGTCTGTCATCTGGAGAAAAATGCCAAATATTACCTGTCTGGTCACGCACTATTCTCTGGACTGCTTCATTACAACTTTAAGGGAGCGAGGCAGGCTTTCAGTCAAAATGAGCAAAACAGCTCCAGAGTGAGTACATAAAGAGCTAGGGCTTGTAACTCAAAACACACAGACAGGAAGGAATGGGTATGCAGAGGGGAATGGGAGGAATGATAAGTTAGACATAATATAGATGAACAGATCAAGTCAAAAGGTTTATAAGATGGAACAAACAACAGCACTCATGTCTGTGCAAGTAGTTGGAGGATACAGTGCACAACTTTACTCTCTCTCTCTCTCTCTAATTGCATGCTGCCTGTGTGTCCTCTGATCCCATTTAAGGTCTTTTGTGTTTGTATGTGAGCTTTCTCTATGTGAATACTGATGGGAAGGTAGGTGGTGCCCAAAGCCCAGGCATCGCATAAATCATAGCTGTGATGGTGGAGTGTTGAAAGGAGTGTTGTTAAATTAAGCATGAACATGACAGTGTTCAGATCACTCCACTATGAAAAGCGCTGCAGCTCTTGACCAGGTACATCAGGATTATTGCCCAAGAAGAAATGCGTGTGTTTGTGTTCTGCACAAAAGTCATACCCTTTCATCATAACCATGTGTCTGACATAGTGTGGGGAAAGCACTGATGCAGGATCATGAACAAAATGGAGGGATCCAGTGCTAATAATGTTCCCTCATCCTCAACACTGACACTTCACAGAAAGAGAGAGAGAGAGAGAGAGAGAGTTTCATTCACTGATTCACACATATAAGCCTTTTCCTGAGTGTATTCCACACTTTCACATTGAATAAGGACTGAAATCAACATCACTTCAGTTTCATCACTAAAAGCTGCTTGCTTTAAAATAAGATCTGGTTGCGGGCTTGGGTATGGCTTCGTTTTAACACTGTGGAAATTGAAACATATTAAAAAGGAGTGACACTGCTAAATGGTAGCATATAATGCAAAGGGAAGCTTTGTCACGTCACAGCTGCAGGGTTCTCTGATTGATCCTAAGGACATGAGTTTGATTCAGGTTCTCTGGTTTCCTCCAATCTCAAAAGACCATGAAGGTATATACACAATTTCCTCCGGGATCAATAAAGTATTATATATATTATATATATTATATATATATATCTGAGTCTGAATCTGAAGGTAAGTGCACTTGCAACACAAAATAACTCCTAGGTATGACGTGTGTGTGTGTGTGTGTGTGTGTATGATGCCTAGCAACTAACCATTGTCCATTGTCCAGTGTTCACAGAATAGATTCCAGATCCATTGCGACCCTGACTGGGTTAAAGCTTTTACTGAGGAAGGAAGAATGAATGAAAAAAAATACATTGGTAAAAAAATTATTTAAAATATAGTTTCAGAAGCTTCACAATAAAATAAACAGGGTGACAATGTAAAGGTTAGAAGCAGAGAAGTATCTAAAGAAAAGCTATACTGCTAATAATAAAGCTATCAGAAAAATACTGACTAAATATACTGGCAGGTTTAGAATCGACATGTCAAGAAGAACCAGGGTGTAAATAACAACCGGGGCTCTGCTCAGAGGATATCAAAGAAGTTGGAGGTATTGGTAAAAGAAAAATGGTAAGGAGATGTGAGCGAGAATATTTAAGGCTCATTGATTTTCAACCATTTTATACTAAATAATTTGTAAATCTGGTATTTTCAATATGTAAAAAAATCCCAACCTGCATCTGACTGCAGGATCTCATGGTTGTACTTATTTACCTGAGTAAATTAAGAGAGATACATTACTTGGACTGTTTTTAAACTGATAGAAATGTCAGCTGGTTCATTAAAAGGGTTCAATAAAGTTGGTTCCATGATCAAACGCAGCACTGGTAGAAAATGAATGCATCCTCACACATTCTACACACAGCATCTGCAGCCGTGCTGCGTGTGTGAATCATAAATCATGCTTGATGTGGAGTAGAATGAGTTTTTTCTCTGTTCTTCTCGTGTACTTCTGAATTCCTAGTATGCATTGCTTTTAAGGATACAAATGCATTCAAAGCTCTATCCATATAAACACCAGTAGTGTTACACTGAGTATTATACACAAGGTACGAGGTGCTCAGATACATTCATCAATCACTCATTACTGATTTCTTTCCACACCTGTCCTGAGCCACCTGTTTAAAAGACACACACTTCTGGAAGGGAAGTCTCTCTTGACTGACCCACTCACTAAATACCATCCCAGGCTGTAAGAGCAATGGTCTAATGTCAGCCACATTGATACGGTGGTAAAAACAGATATAAATCAAATCAACAGATAATGGAATCCAATATGGCTTTACCTTTAGCGTAACAAAATACTGAGGTAATTCGGCTCGGTCCGTCATGGCAGTGCGAAGCCTATTTCACAAGCTATGGTATAGAGACAAAGGGATACATCTCCTCTTCCCCAAATCCCCCACCCAATCTCTGAGGAGATGCGATGTGACAGGCTTGTATTAAAAATAGTTTTACTCCTCAGTTGTGCTGCAGAACCGGTAAAGGTGAGAGATCAGCGGGGACACAAAATTGAACACAATACCCAGTAATATACCACTGCATAGTGACTATCCACTGTGCAGAAACACAACTAACTCTACCAACAGGAATCCTTTATCTGATACCACTGCTGCAGATGATAAACAAAATAAAATCTGCATTTATAGCCTTGTTAGCTTCCTACAGCGCTCAAGTGATTAAGTCTAGAGTCTCAACTTGCACTTTTATTTTGGGCTCCATTCCCAAACTCAAACAGCTTCAGCAGATGGAGGAAGGAGAGTTTTACAGAAAGAGAAACCAAAATTGTGTGTGTGTGTGTGAGTGTGTGTGGAGGGGGGGGGGTATTATTAATTTACATTTATAGAGTAGACACTGCAACTAAATGATGTAATACTTTGGCATACTTCTTATGAATAATGGTAGCAATGTTGACAATCTCTACCCGTATAATGATAAACATTAAAATTATTATGTTCAATGCTGGCACATCTGCCTCACAGCAAGTAGACTTCGGTTTCCTCTCAAAGTCCAAAAACATGCACAGTAGACTAACTGGCTGTTCCAAATTGCCCCTATAAGTGTGTGAGTGAGTGTAATTGGTTGTTGTGTTTGTGTTGGCCCTGCGATGGTCTGGTAAGCTGTTCAGGGTGTACCCCGCCTTCGTCCCGAGTCGGCTGACATAGGAGCCATCCTCCCCGAGACCCTAATTAAGATTAAGTGGCTTAGAAAATTAATAAATGAATGAATGTTCAATACTAATTAGTAATACTTATTAATAATAAAGTGGAGTGTCAATGATAATACCCTATACAAAGATTTTACACCAAGGGTGCTAATAATTCAGGAGTTGAGTGTATGTGTATAGTAATAAATAAAGTAAGGAATAAATTATAATGGGGCTCGGTGCTACATTATAGCAGCTATAAACGGTTGTTCCTTCACAAGCCTCTCTTTTTATTCTCTTTCCTGAACTTAATAAAGATGCAGCTGGCACTACTATCAGAGCTGTTACTATAGAAACAAGTCAACAAGATCTGACCAATCAGATTCAAGAATTCAAATGCGCCTTAGAATATATTACTGACTGTCACAGTTTTAATGAATCTTCTGTTCGGTAGGTACAGAAAACAGCTGTGTGTTTGTTGTTTACAGTTAGGTTGATGCTGACATGAGTGCAGGACACAAAACAATGAATACAGAGAAGTAAAGGAAACCGAGAGCAACACTGTTAGAGATAAACCTGTAACTGTAATGTGAGTTAACGTCTGTATGGTAGACGCCTGATAAAGCGAGCACTTGCACTCCGAAAAGAAGGCCACATCAAACTCTTCTTCAGAAAGCAAATCTCCTAAAGAAGCACATCAATATTTGATCTCTGTCTTTCTGGATGCATTTTTACATCATATCTACACTTCAACTGCCAAAAGTACCACAACGAAAGAAGAAAAACACACACACACACATAAAGCACATTCAAATGAAAAGTAACCATTAGCCTTTACACCAGTCTCATTATATTTCCCACGCACACCCAGGCAGAAGAACGTGGAGAAACAGTTTCTAATAAATCCTCCTGCTTCAGTCGCCTTGCTTCCTTTCATCCTTGTTTACTCACATAGACACACCGACAGCCTACGTGGTGTTGTCAGGCCCCTGCAAGTCCGCTCTACATCCACAAACAATCTCATTCTTTTTAAGAAATCAATGTTGCCACCTCACAGCTCCAGGGTGCTGGTTCGATTCTGAGCTCAGGTTACTGTCCGTGTGATCTTTCTGTGCACATTCTCCCCATGGGTTTTCTCTCAGTTCTCTGGTGCCCTTCAGCCTCTTAAACCATGTGGGTGTGATCTAGCAACTATAAACTACCCCTAGATGTGAACGTATACGTGCATGGTGCCCTACAATGGACTGACCTCCCATCCCTGCCTCACATCCAGTTCATCAGGTGTACCATGACAAAACAAGTGATTTTCCACAGTACGTTGCTTCTCACTGATTCAACAATAAGACCTTTTTAATGACTGATGGCAACACAGATACACCTTTACATATAGCATCTCTCAGTCAGATGTCATAAGTTTTAACTGAAATATTAGAAGTGTACTTGAGACAATAGACTTGGCAGTCAATTTAAAGACCGTCCAGATGTTCAAAGACATTGTGCATGCTAAGAGGCTACTAGTTAGTGCTGATTCTACTTTATTGCATTGGAAGTTAAACAAGTTTACTTGTACCTTTTTACAGCTTTAACATAATTCTGCCACTGCAAAGTCATTAAAATATGCTTACTGACCTGAATGGACGAATGTATGAGCACTATTGTGCATGCACTGCAAAAGCCGTGTGCTGCTTCACTGCCTCTATTCTGGTATGCTTTACATAAATACTTTAGTGATTTCAGATGAAGCCACGAATCAAACTGGATCTGTCTTTTGAGTATACTGAAACCTTCTGAAAGTTTCAAGCTGATACGTGACTTATTCTTTGAGTTACCTGATGAAATCACCAGACTGGAAGCAGACAGAGGAGACAGAAACATCAGTAAAACCAAGAAAGAACTCCCCATCTGTGATGGACGGTCTTAAATATTTATATATTATTAATATCTTATCTATAACAGTTACTAGACATTTAAAATATTTGTTTAAAGTTTAAAATTATCTATTGACTAGTTTAGATTTTATGAAAATAAGTTGTGGAACATTCTCCAATTTGGTCAGAATACCAGCTTTGCTTTTATTTATTTATTTTATTAGCACACAAGTGATTAGGAATTCACAACATAGCAAAGATTGGGAAACCCAGAGGTTATTATTAAACCTCCCATTTATACATTTAAATTTGTTCCAGTACTATGAATTTTCTCCTTGTGATTGTGGTCTAGACAGCAACAGCAGGGAAAAATATACACGTTTTGTTGTTTTAATGAGACTTTCTTCTTGGGAATTTCTAAGCAAAATAAATCCTTTTATGTAGACTGGCTCTGATGGGTGACAAAATCTTTAAAAAATGACACTGACTGTGGTGAGTGACAAATAAAAAATATTTCACATTTAACCTGGGTTTAAACAGGGTCACAAAGTCCATGATCTTGGAGGGAACCTGGTGGAATAGTGATGATCTTGGAGGGAACCTGGTGGAATCGTGATAATCTTGGAGGGAACCTGGTGGAATCGTGACGATCTTGAGGGAACCTGGTGGAATCGTGATGATCTTGAGGGAACCTGGTGGAATCGTGACGATCCTGAGGGAACCTGGTGGAATCGAGATGATTGTGACAAAATCTTTGTCAAAGATTTTGCTGTGATCATTACGATTTATCACGATTAAACACCAATTGTGATAGAACGTGATGCACCAGCATAGGGGATATTTATGAACTTAAAAACACGATTCCTTCAAGTTTCATTTCCTGGATGAACCCGGCCTCCTCTTTATACCCCAATCGTGCTCCATGTGTGGTAAGAATTCGTGGCGCTCCATACTTTTGAGACCATGGACATTGAGGCCCCAGTGTAAACCCAGGTTTAAAGCCTTTAAAACAAACCATCCAAAATGGGGTTCATCATGTACCCTCGACTTGGTGCGCCCATATAGCATTCATTTCTCCATATGAGAATCCTGAACATTTCATGCTATAAAACTTAAGGTTAATAATGCAGAATGAAATGGAACATATCCACCTGATCTAGCAGATCTTTAATCCTCTACTGATAATACACTACAAATGTAATCTCAGTGGATTAATAGGCAAAAAATTATGTCGTTATTATTCATGTTTAATGCATTAGCCCATTTTCCACGTGTTTCTCACAATTAGCTAAAAATCTTTAAAAGGTCAGGGTTTCCAAGATGCATGGGAATCCTGAAAATGCTGCCATTGCAGTATGCCTGCCAATAAGGGAAACACCACTGCATGGTGCTTGATCATACAGAAAGGTCATGAGTCTAAACTCACTTCACACAGTGCGAGCGCCACAGTGGAAAATAGGCAATAAAAACTCTGAGGAAGCTTAATGGTTCACTTTCTCCTCCCTGATGTGGTGCTTCAGAGGTACAGAATAATCATTTTATACCCATTACATATTCACCTGCTAATCTGTTTGTTCACAAGGAGCTCTCTGACAAGATTTATTCTTTTTTCCATGACACATTTTAAAACAGCAAACAGCAAGGGTGAATACACGGAGGGGCTCAGTTTCTATGGGGACACGGAACGATACTGAGATGGCTATTGACCGAGACATCAGTGCACACATAGAATTTCATATCCCAAATTGGATTTTAGGGAGGATAAAACATACCATAAGTGTAAGACCTGAGGATGAGTAAAGGAAAAAAATTCTATTATAACCATCTTTCTTTTGATATAATAATCATAATAGCAGACATCAATAAAGGGTTGTTTATTTATCAGTCAGTTACGTCTATATATAGTGTAGTAAAAAAGTGTGTGTGTGTGTGTGTGTGTGTGTGTATAGGGCTGGGTTGGTGTGTGAATGTGGGTGTTACTGAAAGTGTAAGTGTGAAAGACAAAGACAGGGGAAGAAAGAGTGTATGAAAGACAGCATGTGGAAGAGCGTAAATTATTCAGACAGCATATTGATTGTGCTAGCATGTGCAGAAAGACACACACACACACACGCGCGCGTGCGCGCACATCTTGCTCTGAGAATAGTGTCTTCTGTTGGAGACGTCTTGAATATTTTACTAAGAAAAACCAAGCTCTCCAGCTCCGGGCACAGTGTGTGTTCTCATAAACAACTTTACCAATGCTGCACAATGAATTATATTTTGGTTGTGATCATGGGTTTTGGCTTCCATTCTAAATTATTCATAATGAATATAACTGATATTAGAGTGGCTCATAAAATTACAAATAGTTTTACAATTATTTTCAAATGAACAAGCTCTCTCTTCCAGTTTTTTTTAATATGTTCTCGCACGACTCATTTATTTTAAGCAAAGCAAACCATGAAGCGTTGCATGATGCATTTCACTCTGTGTGTACTGAACACTTAAGAGCTTTTTAGCATCATAGTTCATCACGTGAGTAACACATAAGAGCAGCAGGAGTAATGTCTAGGCCCTTATGCAGGGGGACACACCACTGTATATCCAAAAAGAACGACTCGCCCTATTTGGTGCCAACAGAACTTGAGGTTGAATTTGGAGAACATTGGCGTTAACAAATCCTGGACTGAGATTAAATGGTCACTATGTCTGTTATGGACTAACAAAATAAATTAACCACTGAACCAAGCAGTGTAGTTTTAACATTGCGTTAAAAGCCCACAGCACATACCATTCACTCACCCATTTGCCAAATCTCTTAATCGTACTAGGATACTCTGGGCTGTCTGGGTGAAAGGGGATGTTCATCCTGAACAGCTTGCCTGACTATCACAGGGCCAACACACACATACACGTGCACACATACACGTGCACACATACACGTGCACACATACACGTGCACACATACACGTGCACACATACACGTTTGGGGAGAACATATAAACTCCACACAAAAACACCCTTGCCAAGATCAATACTTGAACCCACAACCTTTGTGCTGTGAGGTGGACCTGCTAACCACTACACCACCATGTCATCCACGCTAGATACCAGATTTGCCATAAACAAAACTACTTCATAATTCTGTTCAGAGTGCAGCATGTTTACTGACTATAAATGCCTTTCTTTGGTTTATTTTGCATTTTGAGAGGATTTTTATATGCAGGAAACTTTTTTCTGTAGTCTACAATTACTGTCACAGACACCTCAGTGAAATTACAAACACTGTAAGACCATGTTAAAAATCATAAAAATCAGAGTATCAAGTTACATATATGCTCGTTTCTATCATGCAGCATAAGATGCACCGAAGTGATAAAATGACATACACACAACTGATATAATTAGCAAGGTACACCACAAAATATGTGTTCCAGTAACTGTGACTTTATTAAGTTATTCAGTGTATATAAAAGCAGATTAAA
The DNA here is from genome assembly GCA_030014195.1 of Neosilurus mollespiculum. NCBI lineage: Eukaryota > Metazoa > Chordata > Actinopteri > Siluriformes > Plotosidae > Neosilurus > Neosilurus mollespiculum. The sequence goes on from JAQMYF010000007.1 coordinate 15,889,170, forward strand.
TTCACAGCTGTTATTATCTTGACTTGATATGGTTCATTACAAAAATGTTGCTGTAGCATGAGAAGTGCATAATGTACAAATACAAGGGATTAATCATTTGACTCAGTGATTTATTGCAAGGCACAGATGATCTGGACGTCTCAGGCTGGATTCAGATACTACTGTAAAAGACAGATGCTCACTGTTTCCCCATGTCTCAATTGTGGATGTAATATTTCTTGCTTATGTCTGATTGTGTTTTCTGATTGGCTGCCAATAGTGAAATATGTGACACCGTGCAACAACAATTTGATCTACATTTACCAATACAATAATGACAATGTATATTAATGTGTGTGTGTGTGGTACCAAACCAAACGTCGATACCACACTAGTTTATAAATGACTACTGAGCTGATGCCCGACTTTCACTTAAACTTACATTCGATGTACTGGAATGCTTAATATGCATTAATAACTTGAGATAAATGGGATCTGACACAGTGATGGCAGTAGGAACAATAGCTTTACTAGTACATCATGTCAGCATAGCCTTTTTTTTTTTTGTATGTTTTGCCTGATCAGTAGTGCGGTTTAACAGATAATATGTGACCCAGTCTGGCAAATTGAGTCACAGTGACCAAAAATTCAAAATTGAGTTAGCCATACAATTCAAAAGAGGAGACTCTAAGCTTTAAAATGGTATGGCTAACTCATCTCTCATCTCATCTCATCATCTTCCGCTTATCCGGGGCCGGGTCGCGGAGGCAGCAGTCTAAGCAGGGATGCCCAGACTTCCCTC
>JAQMYF010000007.1:15890328-15908727 GCA_030014195.1 Neosilurus mollespiculum
GCCACCCTTTTCCGGTCGAGAACCATGGCCTCAGATTTGGAGGTGCTGATTCTCATCCCAGCCGCTTCACACTCGGCCGAGTGTGTATGGCTAACTCAATTTTGAATTTTTGGTCACTGTGACTCATTTTGCCAGACTGGGTCACATATCATTTTTGTTTGTACTTCCTTGTAGTGTATGTTAAAATATTAAATTAATGCACAAATACATCCTTACAGAGCTATTTCTATTATTGGTCTGTGAGAATGCTCAAAAGGCTCCGTAGTGCTTATTAACTCAGCTCAAAACGCACAGCTCACCTAAAGAGTCTCTGTCATAGTTACAACATGTTACTATAGACTCCAAAAAAACTCTGAAAATTATTTAAAAGACACACAGCTTTTAGGGTCCAGTTAGGTATCTGTCTGTACTGGGAGCTCGCCTGCATTCATCATGATAAAATTTAATGTAAAATAAACCATAAAAAAAAAATCATCTGAGTAGGATTTTTTTGGGCTGGAGGCAGTTGCTGAACTGAATAGTCCCAAGACGGAATTCAGCAACATTCTTCTTAACTTCGATGCATGATTATTAATTACCCATGAAAATTTGATGTTTATCATGGTTAATGATCATTTGATGACGAGATGTTTATGTCACAAGATGTGTATGCTGGTACACTTTTGAGAAATCAAAGAAAAAAGTGTTTGTCTGCGAGCACACCATCATGTCTGAGAGAGAGAGAGAGAGAGAGAGAGAGAGAGAGAGAGAGAGAGAGAGAGAGAGAAAGCGACAGAAACACCACTATGGTAATGAGAAGTGTCAGATTGCTGTAGCTCGTTATCACATTAGAATGACTACACTGCATGATTCATACGGTTTGTCTGCTTCCATTTGCGGTGCAGCCATGCCATGCATTTACATACATGATGCATACTCGATTCTCAAATATTTCTCTACAACTAATGTATGTGAATGCTTAAGTTCTGTGGGAAAATTCCTGACCTTCAGCATGCACACAATGGAAAGGTGTATCTGTTCTTTGTCTTATGTAAAAGCACCATATTTTAGCCAATAGAACAAAGACAAAACCTTATCCATGCTAATACAACTTCAGGAGGAGACAGGAGGCTCGGGAGACTAAACGGCTATTCACACACACATTGACAAATTGCTTACAAAATGGTAATACCCCCAGAAAAACTTCAGTGCTGGGCGACTGAATTTTGCGCACCTGCTCAGCTCAATTGATGTGCAGCAGACCAAAATAACTCTAGTTACGCTGTTGGAAGTGCGCTGCCATGGTACACACAACCACAACGGTGTCAATGTGAGCTGTGCAGAAGAGGAGAATGTCCTGTGATTTTCCTTTAACTCCTGAAAATAGCAGCGTTTTTTTGCTATGCCGGGTCTTGATTCTGCTGAAAGGCCAACACACAGATCAAGAATAACACCAAGTTCTGAATGGCATTTAGGAGCAAAGAATTAGCGCAAGCATGTTGTGGTTTTTGTTCCCGTGTCTACGACCACAGTCATTTGACATTTCCATTCAGCATTCAATTTGCAAGTACACTCCAAAAACCAGGTTCTACATACTCAAGTACATAGCATTTATTATGTAGCATCATGGGAAAGTGTTTGGAATTTAATAACTGCATATCTTATTAACTGAGAGAGAGAGAGAGAGAGAGAGGGGAGCTGTAAAGGGAATAGCTATAACAGAAGATATAACTGAAAATATCTTGTCACAGATGTTCCATAAAATTACCTGAACGCTTCAAAGTAGCATGCATCATTCTTTAATTATTAAAAAAAATAAATAAATAGTGCAAGTGGTATTAAATATATCTTGCATGCTCTTTTGCTGTAAAATGGTCAACTTTACGGGTTGTAACTCTCTGATGCATTAACACCACTCCACACCAGCCTCTGGTTGATTAGTTTCCCACAACAGCCCAACCATTATGCACTCACTCACTCACCCGCGGAGCCACTTAACCCTACTAGAGAATTTCAGAGAGGTTGGTGCCTATCTCAGCTGATACTGGGCGAAGGAGGGGTACAACCTGAACAGCTCGCCAGACCATCGGAGGGCAACACACACACACATACACACACACAGTCACACCTAGGGGCAATTTGTAACAGACAATTAGCCTAATGTGCATGTCTTTGGACTGTGGGAGGAAACCGGAGTACCCCGATGAAACCCACGCAAGCACAGGGAGAACATGCAAACTCAACACAGAAATGCCCTCGCCCGGGACTGAAACCTGGTACCTTCTTTCTGCAGTGCGTATGTGCTAACCACTATGCCAGTGAACAGCACAAACCCATCATGCCTTACTAAAAGCTATTAGAAATTGTAAATGGAAACTCAAAATCACTGTCCGTGTGTCCAGTTTCCTGCTAATCCACTTTGGTCTTGCTCTCAACATGAACTCGGGGATGGTCATCTTCCTCCCTATTCTTTCCGTCTTTTCCTGTAACTCAAGCCAATCTTGGCTTTTAGGGTCCCTGAACTGCCACGGGATGTGAAATACACACACCGTCTCTATTCCCATCATCCCCTTCATTATTGATCTGTAACACTGCACCACACACATTACCTTCAACCTTTGTCTACTATAGCAAGGACAAAACATTGCCCCTAAATGATCACCTTAGTGCAGTGGACAGATGGATATCTGAAACAGGAGCAGGGGCTCTTCTTATAGTGTGCATCCAAGTGGATATGTGTATGAATGAACCAAAGTGTGGATATTGATAGAATCAGACATATTTACTTAGTTAAGCTCCATTTTGCCCAGAAGTATGGACACGCATCCCAGTCTACATTTCCATCTTATCTGCTTTACACTTATTATCAGTTTATAAAAGCACACACATATAAATATACACCTACACACAGCTGTACAGTAAGCACACGACTGAGTATCTCAGAGGAGCTGTAATTAAAAGATTAGATCCACATGATCAGTCTATAGACAGCTTTTATCACTTTTTCTCTCTCTTGTACTGCTGGCAGTTGTGTATATAGGTTGCAGTGTGACCATATACATTTTTCTAAATATATTAGTGTCTATAAACTTTGTGTGAACTATAAATACAGGTTTTATCACTTGGAATGGTGAGTAATGTCTTAAAATCCAGAGCTGAGCTCTGTTCATTCAGCACCATCCATCAGGGTCACAGGAAAGATGGAGCCAATCAAGCTGACTTCATTCAAGAGGAGATGTACACGGTGAACAGGTCCCCACTATCACAGGGCTCCATTCAGCACCAATAAATAAATGTAAAAAACTAGAATACATAAATAACACCCCCTACAGACGTTTTCCCTCATCATCATCTTCATAATCTCATGCCTCCCAGGACTCCAATACCCCATGCTTTAATTTTTGTCCTTACCCCTGCCCTCATGTTGTCTTTTTTCTCTTTTCCTCTCCATACATCCAGCTATAAGTCAGTAATGGATTATATGGATCCTTATCAAATAGCCTAAGCCACTCTGACTACATGGTAATGAAAAAACAACATTTGAGACTGATGTGGTGTGTGTGTGTGTGTGTGTGTGTGTGTGTGTGTGTGTGTGTGTATATGGTCATACTGACCTTATCCAAGGACATGTGCGAAGTGATCTCATAATGATAGCTGAGAAAAGTCGATACCAAATTAAACAGTAAATGTGTTCCCACTCATGGAGCCAAACTGCATGTTTGTGCCTCTTTCTTTATAAATGCTCAGAATCATCTTCTCGAAAACAGGACTGTAAAACAATTATGTTCAAAACTATCATGAGGATGCTTCTAATCAGAGCCTATCAAACAGGGCTATTCATCCAAAACAGAGAACAGTTACCTTTTAATGCTTAAATATAAATGATCAGGCTATAAATAAGACAAATGGAAGTAGTTTTGTTTTAAATAGTGCTATAGGCTCTGAATAGATGTGAGGACTGTTCTGAACTCAGAATGCATAAATATCCATATATATATATATATATATATATATATATATATATATAAAAAGAAATATTAGTCAAATCTCTCCTTTTCCTGACATAAAGTCTCTAGCCATGTAGCCACTCTTTCCTGATAAGTGTTCCAAATGGTTTATAATAATTAAATTTCTAAAACACTATGAAAAAACGTTTTTTTTTTTAAAAAAAAGGTTAACTGTTTTCTCAGGCAATGCATCTGGCTTGTTTCTTCAGTTCAAGCTTCTGTTTATTTTTTCTGACCCAAACATATAGTAACCCCACCCCGAGATGAAACCGAGCAATTTGGGGTTTAATTTCACATATTAACACCGTCTGCCTGGTCTTTGGTTATGAAGCTGAGGTGTAATGCACTGCGAGTTCTGACAACTTTATATCTTAGCCAGGATTAACAGTTTCAGCTGTTTGTACTACAGTAGCTCTTCTGTAGGATCAGACCAAACGTACTAGCCTTCATTCCCCATGTGCATCAATGAGGCTTGGGTAGGTAGGTAGGTCACCTCAAAAGACCTGCCATTTTGGAGTTGAAAATCCTTATGCTTGCTCATTTTTAATGATTTCAGCACATCAGCTTCAAGAACTGACTGCCCCCTTTTTGTCTAGTACAACCCAGTCCATGGCAGGTGCCACTGTAGCTAGATATTTAACAATTACTCACCAATGGTGAGGTGAATGTTGCTAAACAGTTCCTGAAATGTAACATTGAGTGCTATCCACCAAGCCTGAGGTGAGTGTTTTAGTATATACTACATGAGGACACAACCCAAAAAAAAAAAAAAAAAAAAAAAAAAAAAAAAAAGCACTGAACACTGAAGGAATGCAGGCCCCTATTTACATAAGAAGATAGAGAAAGACTATTTTTTTTAACAAGATGCCTCATCATTGTGTGACAGCAGGGTGTTCAAATACCCCTGCCGAAGGTGTGAGCCTATACAAGTTTCCAACTGAGCCGAAACTAGAGGACAGTTGGACGTCACAAGTACGGTGTGTGCAAGCCAACTGGATGCCATCAGAGTCATCACGGCTCTGCGGTGAGCTTTTTACCGCTGACTGCTTTGAAGCCACTGAAACAAATACAATATCAAATGGGTACCACCATTGCACAGCACCCACACCACTCCTCACACACTTCAAGAATCATCGTTGTTTATGCTGAAGATAGTGTTATTCAAGGGAAAGTGGTGTAATTTTTTTTTATATTCATAATGAGCATGTAAATGGCATTAATGAAAATACCTGGATCTTGGTCAGCCATTAACGAGGATGAAAATTCTCACAGGTAAAAGAAACATTGTACAAAATCCAAACATGTGATCTTGAGATATGCAGAGACTTCTGCTCTTTGTTTACATCCGCAATGAAGCACTGCAGACTTGAAAACACAGGCATGACCAAGAACAGGTAGTGCTTGAGGAGTGGACGCAAGAGGATATTGCTATTATTACTGCTAGCATTGCTACAGCTTTCACTATCTGACACAGCCACTTTCTCTTTCAATTTATCCGGAACCATAAACAGGTGTTCATCCCTTACAAATTCAGACTCATAAACACTGTGAATCAAAGAAGGCCTTTGATATATGTGAAATCATATCTGTTTCTGTGATATACCTTCTAACTTCAAAATATTCTTAGTACGAAAGCCCCTTATTTCCCATAATTATAGTGACCTGCCTTCTTACTCTAATAACACACGAAAATATTGCTGCCTTGTGAAAACATCACTTACAAACCATTCATTCATTCAAAGCATTCAGTCCTGTACCTGCCTGCCGTTCCTTTTGGGCTTATTCATTAGGGTCTTCCAGGTATGGTTCAAACTGATATGGTTGTTAATCCTGTGCCATTTCTGGCTCAACAGCTTCTTCTAAATCTGTTTCATCTTCCTCTTAAATTTTTGCTTCGATATATCAAACCAGATTTTGCTCTAATGATCAGATTCACTTGCCTTTATTGCCTTCTAAAGTCCAGACAATGGTAACTCTAGTGAAGTAAAAACAAAACAAAACAGGCAAAAAAACCAAAAAAACCCCCCCAAAAAAACAGGCAAGCCAGTATTTCCAGGAATTCAACAGGGGCAAAGGGGGTATTTCCAATATCGCTTTTCTCTATCCATATAATCTGCTCAGTTTTCAGTGACTTCAATTCACATTTGTGATGACAACAATATATACAAACTATATTTTCAGTTTTAGTATGAATACAGTGTTTTAATGGTGTTGCCAGTGGTGATTTACTTCCTACAAATGTTCAGTGTGTCTACCATTATGCTCAATATAGATATACCAACAGGGCAGAACAAACTGATCTGAAAAATACTTAAAAAATATATATTTATTGTATGTGTTTAATTGCATTAAACCCCCACCACCTCCACCACCCACCCACACACACACATCCACACACACACAACTGTGCTGCATGAGGATACGATGTATATAAAGGCTGACTTACACCAGTGAGAATACAAAGGAAAAAGCTAGAAAAGCTCGTCTCACTGTGTGTACATCATGAGTCACATTTTGGGCTAGGTAACTGCCAGTAATTATTTTGTTTGTGTGAGCGTGTGTGCACAAGCCTTCGCGTGCTGATATCTCGGGGGATCACAGTGGTCTGTATTTATTTGCTGAAGGCACATCTGGATGCTGTGCTGAACAAGGACTTTACATTCACACCACAGGATCTGTGCGTGTGCTTGAATATGTGTGTGTATGTGCGTGTTGTCAAGAGAGTCAAAAGAAACAGACAAAAATAAATCAATGTAGTTGTCTTACCTTGGTCTGGCTTCAGGGTCCATCTGAAAATCAAGGAAATAAAGAAAGAAAATTAGACTCAATAGTGCTAAAGCAATAAAGCAGATGTGCTTTTGTACTATATCTCTATCATTACACCAACTACAATTCACCTGGCACTATTATCACTAGATATGAAAATGATTAAACAAGCTGGCTGTGTGCCTGCTCAAAAAAGAAAAAAAGATTACTTTTGACTAGCCGTGGACAGGCATGCTATTTCCGTCTAGGCTCATTAGCCTGGAGCTACAACTGTGGGCTTTCACTCTGATTAAACACATTCCCACATAGCTGCATTTTAAAGCCCAACACAAACACAGATGACTAGCCCGAGACCAAACTACAACCAAAGTCATCTGAAGTCAACTGGGTGGCTGTTATTTTGGTTTTATCGACACAATTCCCCATCTGTGTGCATGTGTGTGTCAAGTCAATCGAGTGTGAGAAACTGAAGGAAAGAAAGGAAAATATAACGGCGAAAAAGAAGCATCAGAAATGGACAGAGAGAAAGAAAGAGAGAGGAAAAGGCAAACAAAGGGAAAGAGAAACTTTAATTAGGAGACAGGACAGTGTAATGAAAAGCAGATAAGAGCACGGCATCTGTCCACGCATTAGTGCCTGTGCTTCTGCTCAGCTGGCCATTTTCATTAAAACGCTGAATGAGAGAACTCTCTGGGCTGGAAAAAGGCTATATCATTTAAAACAGGATAATTGGAAGGAGTGTGTTAAAATTAAGAGTGAAGAGACAGAAGCTTGTGAAGGGATCTGGGTTGAGAGAGAGACGCAGACAGAACATCTCATTAGCTGTTGGGGTTCGCTTCTCAGGTAGCACTACTCTACAGCCCTTTAACTTTGACCTCATCAGTGACCTGAGAAGAAGTGGAGTTATCTAATGACTGGTTAACGATGGGCTAAAGCCAGTACACATTCGAAAAGCTCCAAATTAAGGGATGCATTAGAGACTTGACACACCAAGGCAGCATTAAGGACCATCTAATGGCTGTGTTCTATCGCTTCCATGTCATAAATCTTCTGCAGAAAGATATGCTTTAACCAGATGTCAGTCAATATGAATCACCATTCTGTCTGCAAAAAATAAAAAATAAATTACTCACCACACCAGGAGGTGGCAGCAGTCTGTATTTGTATATAATAAAAACATCAAACTTCTATACTGTGTGGTACTGGATTTATTGCAGTGTTCTGTAGGGTTGGCTACCAAAATCCTGTATGACACCAGTCTAGCTTTAAATGCACCACAATAAAGTTGGTTTGAGATTTAGATACTCAATGTATATTTCAGATTCTCTCTCCAGTTTCTTAAAAAATAAACACACACACAAGTTTTCCCCATTCTGAATGATATATATATATATATATATATATATATATATATATATATAAAAAAAACAGTATTTATCATTATTAATGATATACTTTTTGAAAAAAAAAAAAAGATTGCACATATAAATTCAATGGCACAAAAAACCCGGGGTTAGTCTTAATAACTACAGAAAAATCATTTTTAAATCAAGCGTTTCTACACTTTTTTCTGTAAAAAAAAAATTACATAAAACTCAAGAATTATTCTCCGAAGGCAAGGTGGATGTTGTAAAATAGTGGGAACATCAAGGGGATTATTTAAATACGTGATATCATCTGAGCCTGAGGTGAATGATTGTTTTAGTATACACTATATTGGAAGATAAAAAGCAAATAAAAACCAGATCTTTATAGTTTATTTTTATATATTTTAAGCATGAGTGAGAACAGGGGAGTTTCATGTGCACACGCATGTCAGTCTTTTAGTGGAGCAGAGCAACATTCTACTCCTCTTGAGCTAACAAACAATTAAAAAAAAAAAAAGTCTGTTTGGTTGTTTTTTTATTATTTAAACAGTATTCCTGTTTCAAAACTTATTCAGAATTTTAGTATCTGATACAAGGAAGTGGGGGACGACGACCATATTCAAATTTTTAGTATAGACTAAACAAAAACATAAGAAAAGGTAATTAAAATTAGAATTTTTTGTGGCTTATTCTTCCATTTTTAAAGGGTGATGATGATCTCGCCACCTACTCCAAATGACTGTGACAAACGATGAGATTTTGTCCACTGTATTGATTCAAGCTTTATGCACCCGGAATAATAAGCAGTTATTGAATGAGGTAAAATATGATATTAATACTTATTCGGTTGGGGGTAGACCCTGGCTGAAGGTTGGCTGAAACAGAGACTGAATAATACTCTATTTATGAAAACCAAACTCAACAACTGTTTTATTATTCATTCAAAATATTTTCATGTTTTGCACCTGCCAGTTGTGCAATAATCATTCCACTTATCCCATGGCAATGATGCAATGTTTGTTATCCCATGGAAATATCAAGAATTATTTCATAGCTTTTTATTATTTTCATAGCAACCAAACAGTGACAACCTGGTGACAGTGGGGCCTGAACCCTGACCTTGGGATCAGTAAACCAGCACCCTACCACCAGGCCACCACTGCCCCATATATGTATATACACACACACACACACACACACACACACACATGCACGCACACACGTTTAATTCTGTGAGAGACTTCTAATTGGAGCAGAGTTCAACGCCAAGAACCAATAGTTTTTGCACTTCATCAATGGTTTCTATCTGATATACAAGCTTGAACAACTGTTCCAAAAAGAATGGCCACAGGTATCAGGATCCAGATGTGCAAAGCTGACAGAAACATATCCCAGAAGATATGCAGCTATAATTGCAACCACAGATGCTTCTACAAAATATTGACCCAGGAGGATGGTACTAATGCAATCAATAAATGTCTCTTTTTTGTGTAATTTGACATGTGTGTCACAGTGGAAATACTTTACAGCTTCGAATTTTTTGCACAAAAAGTAAGTCAGAATTATGCTCACTTCAGATCCAGTTTGTAAGATTTCAGTATGTGGAAATGTTAGATTGGGTTGCATTCTTATTCATGGTATGATATAATGTATGCCCCATAATACATACTATTTATGGTTACTGTATACAGTTGGAAAGTAGCCTGACAAACCAGCCAATGTACCCTTTTGCACCACTGTGAATGAGCTTAAATGCTCAACTTGGAATTAAAATGCCCTTCCTGCTATCCACAGCATATGAACAGGTGTTGAGAAATGCTGAATAGATGAACAAAAACAAACCACTTTGTGTCTTCCTGAGAGTGTTTGCTTACTTTGCACAAATTCATTTCTCCTCTAGTGCACTGGCTCTTTGAACAGGCAATCAGAAGTCTTTGCTCGTCCTGGCCATGCTGATTCAACGCAATCAATCACCTACTATGGAGCAGAGAATAGAATATCTACAGTAAATGGTTGATTGCGTAGCTGTGTCAGGGTGTAAGAATGAAAGAATGAATAACTGTGTCTGAAAATGTGGCACAGCCAAGGTCTGTGTTTAGGGAATGCGAGAGGAAAGACTGTGACAGACCCAGCATTAACATCAGCCTCAGATGATTACATCATTTAAACCACTTGATTATATACACCGATCAGCCATAACAACAAAACCATACCTATTATCTTGTAGATCATACATGTGTCGTTGAAACAGCTTTAATCTATCAAGGAATGGACTTATCAAGACCACGAGGGCGTGCTTTAGTATCTGGAACCAAGCAGTTCGCAGCACATCCTTTAATTCTTTTAAGATGCAAGGTGGGGCCTCTGTGATTGGGACTTTTTTGTCCAGCACATCCAACAAATGGAATATCTAAAGACCAATATTTTTCAGATCATTCCTAAACAGTATTTGTACTATGGAGGGCACATTATCCTGCTGAAAGAGGCTACTGCCATTAGAAAACACCACTGTCACACAGGAATGAACTTGGTCTGCAACAGTATACTGGTAGATAGTGAAGCTGGTCTCATATGGGGCGGCTCTGACAGTGGATCCGCGCAGTTCCAAACTGCAGTGATATCGTCTTGATACACTGATGGAAACTGATCCCATAAACCATGAGATTTTCTAGATAAATCAGATTTCATGGTGTTTCTTAAAACCATGTATCATGGTCTAGCAGCCTTGTAACTGCTGTGTTGTCACCTTTTGCAACCACACTACCGTCATTTAAACCACACTGAACTGCCTTCAAACCACCCCATGTTAGGCTGTTTTGCCACACCGCCATCATATTTTGGCGGCTTAGCATGGTTTGGAACTGTGCTCAACCGCCATCAGAACCGCTCCCCTGTGGGAGGCCAGATTTACGTCCATGTCTTAGTCACACTAAAAAAAAACACTACAAGAAAAAGCTCTGTTCCATGCTCTTGTCCTGTATGAGAAAGGGCCTAGAGCACAATGTACAGGATCTATATCTCGCCAACCAACACCTGTGAAGGTAATTTAGTGACTTTTACTCAATGTGTATTATAAATAAATTCCTTTTTTAAATAGGTAATTCTTTGACTTGAGTTAAATAATTTATTGGCCACACTAGATTTTGACTTTTTTTTTTCTCAAAAAGAGACTGTTATTTTTGTTATATTTTGATAATATGATCCAATATTAAAAGAAATAAATACTTGAATAGTACTTGGTTTATGATTTATCTTCATTTTGTTAAGTGTATAATCATCACGGCACACTACTGTATTTTTTCATTTCTTCACTCACTAAACCATTCCATATGGTTTGAAGTTCATTCATGCTATTCAAAAGTCAAAAAAATTAAATTTGCGACACTTTCCAAAAATTGGCATATTCACTGTTTTTGTTTATTAGCCATACTTTTACCTCAATATACTTGTCGGAATTTTTTTTATTTATTTATTTTTTTTGGTTCTCGTTGCCTACAATAGCTTTGTTCAATACATTTTCACCAAAAATTATAGAGAAGTAATTTTTTACTTCTTTCTATTAGGAGCCCTTTTAGACAAAACTGGTGGTGTATAATCTTCACTGCACACTACTGTATATATATATTTGGAAAAAAAACTTCAATGGTTGCAAATTATCTACATCACTGAGTTTTGACATAAATATTCTGTAATGAACATTTAGCTCTGTACTGCAAAAAGTGTGAAAAGTCTAGACACCAGAAAATGCATTTCTCAGGAATATTGGTGGTATAAACTGTTAAATGGTACTAAAATCTAAATTAGACTCTTAATCTTTTAATACAGCATAATATCTTTATTTTATCTAGACAAATGTAAGTCTGAAAATAGGACTTGTGTGTGTTAATTCACCATACGACTCACCTCACTGAAACAAATATATATGTATACAGTGATGTGTGTGTCTGGGAGAATAATCAGAGAACCAATCGACATTTAATTATAATCACAATTAGCCTAAGGAGGGCTGTTTCCCAGCTTTAACCCATCAGTCAGGGCAGGACACACACACACACACACACACACACACACAGACACACACACACACACACCCCAAGATGCCAAATTTAGCTCTCACTGCTGCTACTGGAAAATTGTTCTCTCACCACGTGGTGACCAATGAACTGAGGAGGCCATTTAAATCCTGTAAGCAGTAGAAGCCTGTGCATGTGTGTGTGCTCATGAGGCAGAGCGACTCTGTTTATGTGTGTAAACAAGTAAGAATAAGTTTGTTTCTATGTTAATTTGTGAATTTGCGCAAGCGTGTGTATGACCTTGATATGTGCAGGTGCTCTAGCTGTAGATTTATACCAGATTCAGCACTGGCACACATCCAGAGCAACAATAACCTGCCTACACCACTGTCCTTCACTTACACGTCTATGAATGTGTGTGGTAAATCCTGCCTTCAGAACTGTGTGTGTGTCCTGAATGCTTACACCACTGCCCTTCATAAGCCTCCCTAGATTTGCTGAGACCTTCCTTCCTCCCTCCTTGTTCCTGTGGCCCTGAGAAACCACACAACCAGTCTTAATAGCCTCATACATCTAAAGACCTTCAAAACACCCCCTACTTCCAGTGCTCCAACCTCATTTAAGAATTTTAGTGCACACTCAGGAGGACTTGCTCAGAACATTACCAGAGTTCAGAGAAAACATTTTGGAAATATTTTCCATTTTAGGTTCATTGCCTGGGGAGAGATTAGATGTTTAGGATCTCTTTTTATAGTGAAAATATGAGCCCACAATTATTCCTCAGAAACCTTGTGTGTCTCTAATAAATGCAGTGACCTTTGTGGTGGAAACAGAATAATCATTTATAGATTGACACCCAGACTACATTGCCGGCTTCTGCATTCACATTGGATGGATATTTTTAGGTATGTACCAGCGCAACCACAAGGTGCCAAATTAATTATTCAATTTATTATAACATAGTTATATACTTAATGTTACTTTAGTTAAAAGTAATGCATATGAAAATATTTATTTGTCAACGACAAAGTGGATATGGCTGAATAGTTCCAGAGACAGAATGTGTAAGGGACTATTCAGCAATATCCACTAAGCCTGAGACGAATAAGTGTTTCAGTATATAAAAAAAGCAACATAAAAGAAAAACTAAAATGATATTTTTTAGTTTATTTTTACGTATTCTAACAAAAAGAGTCAAGTGATCACTTTACACACTACTGGCTCAGCAGAGCATAAGCGATGTGTAAGGGTGCATTTTTACACTTATGCAAAGTTCTAGTATATACTACAAAAGATATTAAAATGATTTAAAACATTTTTTTTTTCCATTTTAAAGCATGACAAGTATGACATCACCTGCTCCATGTGACCGTTACAAACCATGAGTCAGCAATTTTTGTGTCTAATATCTCCAAGATAGTGAGTCAAACTGCTTGAAAATACGTTTTCGGAGTGGCAGGTTGAATGACACTAAACACGGGAAGCAATGGGCGACACGCGAATTGCTTCACCACTAAAGAATGCGTGAAACTGCCTCGTGAGGGAAGCATATTGCCTCGCCACTGATGTGTCATCAGTTCTTCTTGCCTAGGTAACTGCCTCGCATATTTCCCTGCTTAAAAATCTTCCCGAGTGAAACTGCGCATTGAGCTAACTGCTAGATCTGCGAGAGATTTGATCATCATTATCTTATAATATTACAGTTTATTTTACCTCATACCATAATAAATAGCTTGCATTTATCATATGGCAAGTATAGAAATGAGACTTTTGTGTATGTATTGGGAAGAGTTAATTGTATATAAATATATCCTCACGATTAAATGCGGACCGTTTCAGAAATATGGGCCCGAGCATCAGGTTTCTGGTTATTATTCTTGTAAAATTTCTATGTGTAGTTGTAAAGCACAGGATAATAAACTCCACTTCCATGTTGATGTTGGTGAATTAATTACACCCGTATTCATTGCTTCCCAAAGGGAAAGGTTTTGGGGGACTCTGTGTTTGGCAGCATCTGTCAAGCAACAGTATGTCTAAGCTCTGATTGGTAATAATCTCAAATCGCGCTAAGTCAAAGTTCAGCTCAGTTGAACTCTGCGCCCTCCCACTTTTCGTCGCTTGAGAAAATTTCGCCTCTCGTTGCTTGTTTCTCTTATTTTGCATGGTCGCTTGTTGCTCGTCACTTCCTGTGTGAATCAAACTTAAGAGTCCGCTTTAATACAAAAATACATTTAGAAACATCAACACAATTCTCTTACAATGTAGCAAAATTCAGGAAGGTAACTTTTGTGTTTTTGTACAAACACCACAAGCAGAAACTCATCCAAATGCCAAAACTTTGGCTCCAATTTACCTCACCATTTTTAAACTTTTCCAAATCTTAATCTCTCTGCTCTGAAGGCGATATGGCTGCTTACCAGAGGCCTTGGTTCCAGATGAGCAACACCAGGCGGTAGTGGTTGTTCTGCCAGCAGAGGTGCCAAACCGGCTGGTGCCACACCATTTTGCTCAGCATGGTCAAGCTCACCCAGCTGCTGTGTGATGGAGTCCATCTCCTCCTGTAGTTTCTCGGTGTGAACGCTGATCTCAGCAATCTTCTCAGCAGCCTGTGCTGTCAAAAATGCCTCCTTCAGATCTACCAGATGGAGCACGCGCCACTCCTCCAGACGCACCAGCTTCTGCAATTCATCAAACTGCTGGTTCACGTAGCGCTCCAGCTCATCTGAACTCATCTGGTCAAAAAACAAACAAACAAACAAACAAAAAAAAAAGCAACAAGGGTGGAGAAATGAATATGGGCGAAATATGCATATAGACTTTTATGGTATGCAGAAAAGGGGACAAGAAACTGAGAAGAGAGAAGACATAAAATCATTGAGATTATCACAGAGGAAATGATAATTATGGGAGACAGTGGCATAGCCTTGCCAAATCAGCTACATCTAATGGTGGCACTCTGATGAAAATTGCAAAATGGAAATTCGAAGCAGAGGCACAGGTGGAAGAGCTGAGGAATAATCTAGGTGAAAAAAGGAGAACGAACTTAACAATAGAGATGACATCATGGAGACCCTGGCAGTCCACAGACTGAGAATAAGCAACGAGCCTTGGGGATCAAACTTGTCATTTTAATCACAGATAGAGAGGTTTTTCACATCCCATTACACAATAAGGACTTTGGCTTAGAGTGCCACCATCCTACGCCATCTGTTTAGGTTTTAGTACTCAAGTGCTTCATGTACTCCCTTCAAACCCATTTTCTACTTTCCCTTCAGCCCCTGTATACGACCATTAATTAAAAACCATACTTTCATGGCTAATGCACCATGACATAGCCTCACACAGTCACACTGACTCTCAATCTCCTTCTACCGCTATTCCATTTGTCACTTATTCAGGACCAGCCTTGAGGTGACCGTAGGACAGGCATTTATTTTATTCCCCTTCTGAGTCTGGAATAAATACAAGCTTATTGGCGTCGTACAATTCTACACGGTTCATGCCATCTCTAGTGCAGTTGAGCAATCAAGAATACAAGATCCATCAAAAGGTGACCAGAAGTAAAAAATGTGTATTATCTTTAGTGCTCCCATTTTTTAAAAGAATAAATCTATTACTAGGCGAGTATTGCATGGCCTTTACTTCTCTGATCCAAGCCAAGTTTTATTAGCCAAAACCTTAACATTACACAAGAGAGATATTAGAGGTAAATGGTTATCTGGAATATCTCAGTAGATATAATGGCACTGATTAAAATATGACTGTATACAGAATAATAGTGCTTGGAGTTTAAAGAAGGAAGAGTTTCAGGGCAAGGACACAAATGATATAACATGAAAGCCAAAATACACCAAGAAAAATTGCTAAATTCCTTGCCAAGGTTAGAAGTCGGTAAAAAAAATAAAAAAATTAAAATTTAAAAAAAAGGGACACTGCAGGCTCTTTGCATGGGTAGATGCCATGAAAATGAACATGAGCAAGTGTCCTCTAGTTAGTGCTTTTACTAGCTAGCTACCTAGATAGCTAGCTAGATAGATAGATAGACAGTCGGACAGACAGACAGACGAACGGACGGACGGACAGACAGACAGACACTTTATTAATCCCAGTGGGAAATTCAGTTTCCAGCAGTATTTACAGGAAACAGCACAAACGTATGCTATAAAAAACAAACTTTTTTTACAGGCAAATATAGTAAAGATAAAAAATTTAAAGTGCTTAGTGTAGACAAAGTAAAAACAGTATAAGAATTGTATCTAATTGTGGGCCAATAATAACTGTCTATGGCATCTCTCATTCATCTGAGTCTAGCATGAACAATTTTTTCAATATGATAATATTTATAGGCTCCTTTCCCTGCAATGGTAACCATGTTTCATTGCCTCAGTTTGTATTCTGGGAATTTTCTTCTGCCACTCTGTTTGGTGTTGGCATGACCTGTGTAAACCAACATGCAAACAGAGGGAAGCAGACAGCGGCGACACCGAACAGGATAATTAGTATCATTTATGGTGATATTTTCTGGCCCAAGATACCCAGCCCAAAAAAAAAGTCACACCCGAACATGTTGTTCTGCCTTTAGCCTTGCTTACAGTATGTAATTGTCATGCTACTGTTTCAACAAACTTAAGCAACATAACATTTATGTTCCATCCAGTGTTGGGCTCATTTCTCAGCGACGTCTTGAATTGATGAGGGAAAACTGAACCACTCCATAAAGTCTTCTCCAGCACATCCCAAAAACTTTTAATAGGGTTAAGGGCAGGACTCTGGGGTGCCAACACATATGTGAAAATGATTCCTCATGCTCCCTGAACCACTTGCTCATTATTTGAGTCCCCATTTTATATCCGTGCCATCAGGGAAGAAAAAGTCCATTGATGTGATAACCTGCTCATTCAGTACATTCAGATCATCAGCTGGCTTCATTTTATTGCCACATTAATGTTGCTGAGCCTCGACCTGACCAACTGGAGCAACAATGCCATGGTGATTACATGCTGTGATCAAGGCTAAATGCTCTTCCCATGCAAATATTAGAGTGTGCACTAATTTTTTTGGTGGCCGGCAGTGTATTGTTTAACAAAAAATATTATCGGGATAGGCATACTTACAATTACAACTAAAAGTTGTTGCATCTGGCTGGTCAACCCGACTTCCTATGTATGGTACCTTCACTCAGCAATTTTGCCTTGCCTTAATGCTGATCATGTCATTGACTCTAAAACCCAGTTTCCAGACAGACATTCTTTAGCCTTACAGAAAGGCTGAATGCAGCAGCTGCACAAGATTTAATCCACCTATACTAAGCGCAAGTGCAAGGATTTGGAAGAGCATCTGTGTGGTGGCTCAGCCATTGTTCCCCAACACTGTGCTGGTTTCAGAGCTGGTGATTTGATACCGCTGTACAGCCATTCCACCGTTTTTGTCAGCCAGCAAAATTATTTTAATTACTGCACTAAAGAGCTGCTGATCTGAAACTAAGAACTGGCGTTATCACATGCCTCATCGTTACCATGACAGCAGCTCAGCAAAATGACCTATTTTGGAGATCTGCATGCAAGTGAAGAAAAATAAATTAAAAATTTTTGCATGTGTAAAAAAAAGAAAAAAAAAAAAGAGGTTTCTTTTTTTTTTTTGCTAATTGTAATGAAGTCCACAAACAATACACAGTTGTTATCAATGTGCATATTCTGAAATATTTTGAATAGTAAAATACATATTTAAATCCAGAAGCAAATCATTTAAAGGATAAATTAACATTTTATAGTTACTATGCACCCGAATATGACTGTCGTTTTTCAGCTCTTCAACCTGTCAGAAACATTGTTATTTTTTTTTAAAGGGTTGCTGGGTCTTTCAACCTATACTGGCACTGTATCTATAGGAAAGGGAGATCAGAAGAGCAAAAACGACTATAAACCTCCAGGGACAGTGAGTCCCGAATCTATTCAAGAACAGAAATACTGACTACAATGAGCTGTCAATGAGAGAAACACATTAGAGGCGCATTAACACCAAATGGCTTTGAAATGGCCATCACCTCACTGAGAGTGATGGCCCCTGTCCAAGTGAGTGCTTTTTCCAGGAAGATTTCCTTCACTTTCTCTTTCCCTGCTATTGGCATTTCTCTGTGGCTATAATCAGACTGCTGAAATTACATGTTAACTCAAGAGAGCGAGAGAGAGAGAGAGAGAGAGAGAGAGAGAGAGAGAGAAAGAGAGAGAGAGAGAGAGAGAGAGAGAGAGATTTTTTCATCCCTGAGTG
>JAQMYF010000007.1:15955384-15966703 GCA_030014195.1 Neosilurus mollespiculum
CTTGATATAGGGTGTTGATCTCCTTAGGCCACACCCTCCCTCGTTACACAAATACACATCACCTGAAATGCATTAAAGTTCTCTTCATCTCTTATCTTATCTTGACTGGAACATTTTAATAATGAGATCTGTTTGATGATATGTAAACTCTTTGGGTTTTACTGTAAGAAGTAAGTACGTGGATGTTAGGAGGATCTCCCTAAAACAGATGAACTTTATTTGGTGTTGATCAGAGTCCCTTTACTTAATGGTAGGTGTATACTGACTACTGTTCGAACCTAGCCTCACTTAAGCAGCCACATTATTTTCATGTTTTTATTATTTTAATGCTGATAAGGTAAAAGCGTCTAACCATCGAGTTGCTTTTGGAACGTTGTTCCGTCCCGTTTGTATTTCTGTTGTATTTGTGTGTTTTCTTTTGTTTATGTAGGTGGTGGCTGTTTTGTTTTTCTTTCATCTGTAGGCCCAGCCCTCTGCACTAAATCCTGTTTCTGCTCCACTGAAGGACGAACTTGAACTTGGCACAGCCTCCTGTGTCGTGATTTACACAGAAAAGAGTAAACGCTCATTCCGTTCTATATGTCACTAAGTTTGATTTCCTGTATCACTCAGTGTTCCAAACACACACACACACACACACACACACACACACACACACACACACACACACACACCATTATTTAGTTAAATAGTGTTGACAGATTTTCCACTGAGCATGTTATAACGTGTCTCTTCATATACATTCACTAACCACACCCGTTTTCCACAGAACAGTGTTTTTCTCTTTGCTGCATGCTGATTGGTCAGCTGTGTCCCCACTTCCTGTAGGATTGCATGTGTATCTTAGATGAGAATAAGAAAAAAAGTGTAAAGAACTGCTGATGTGAGCTCGGTGCATTCTGAACAGAGTTAAGTGCTGTTACTTGAAATTAAATATATATTATAAATCTGCTGATGCTAAACCTCACTGCACACATGCACATGGAAGCAGAGTTAATAAAACATCTATAAAGAGTTTCAGATCCAGATTCTTTAGTTGCATAAACCTTGTTCAGGAGTGTAGAGCCGTGCGTGGGGGAAAAGAGAACAGAAATTTTCTGTACCAGTCGAGTAGAAACTTGTGCATCAGAAAGGACTACTTTCATTTCTTCAGCAACTCGGCTGTGAGGTAATCTAATTATAAAGTCATTTTTTTCTTTTTTCATATGTTACAGAATATACTGTGCCTTTACACACCATCCTGACCTGCCTCGCTAAACCTGTTCTCCAATATTCTCCATTTAGGCCAACACGTTGGTTTGTTATTTATTTATTTATTTCAGTAGAGAAATGAGGTGACTGTTGAAGCCTGAAAGCTTTTAAAGCTAAATGCAGGTAAAGTGACTGAAGCTATACAACACACCCAAGATAAGCAGTCTTTTACACGAACATCTACCATGTATTAAACACTGAAACTCTGAACTACCGTCTATAGATCAGCAGCTTTACAGGACAAAAAACCCACCAATAAACCAACCTTAGAATCACAGCATCTAACACGGAATCGTGTTCTGGGTCGTTTTTTACCTTGTCTGAGGTGTTTTGCGAAGTTTTAAGCATGGATTCCAGGGAGAAAAAAATAATAATTACAGGGTTTGCATTTTAGGGTGCAGGTGCTGATGAGCAACCGGGAATTATTTTTTCCAGCCTTAGTGGAATAATACAAAGTGAATTAGGAGTTATTCTCAAAATGGATTCATTCTACTTAAATCACAGCGAATTTCAACACATGCAAAAGCTTATTCATTAATAATTAACGTTTTTTATTCTTTTAAAATAATAATTTGGTGTATAATTATGCAAGGGTTTAAAGTAATTAAGTTTAAGGCAACCTGTTAGCCTGTTGATTTTGATATTTGGAGGTTTCTGGTTTTTAGCTCTCACCTCTTGGGAGCTATATGAATGGGTTCCTGTATACAGTATGTGCACACTGCACTCAGCTCGGTCTACCTGAGATGAACTTGGACACTTAGTGGCATTTCTGCATAGAATTGATGTACAGCTTCCTTCCAACATAATAGATTTTTAAGTTATATTTCTGAATGCAGCACTGGACTTTTTTAAGAGACAACCTTTTTCTGAAGTGCTCACAAGCCCAGGCTATATTTGTCAAAGATGGTTTCACAGGCACTATCACCTACAGGCTCGATGATCACACACACCCAGCAGTGGGTTTTGACTTTGCCCTTTATGCAATGAGATGTGACTGAATTCTGCAGATCTTTTTACATCTTGTTCTGTAAATGCTGAAAGATGTAAATCCTCTACGATTTTTAACTAAAAAAGATTATTTTAATTTGGATAATGATTTTATCATGAATTTTTTTAGACAAACGGGTGAGCCATGACCCATCCTTGCTTACAGAGACTGAGCCTTTGGTAGATGTTACTTTTATCCCCAATCTTAATTTTTCACTCTCTACCACGTAGTTTGGGACTGTTGGGTAAATATTCTGCATCTTATTTTAACTCTGATACGACTTTTTTGTTGAGTGTTGAGTGTGTTGCAGCCATGAAAATATTTCCAAAATAATTAACTTGGTCAGTACAAATATTGAAAATCTATTCTTTGGACTTTTTTCAGGTAAATAAAGGTTCATTTTAATTAATAAATCACAGATTTTGAAGAAAACAAAGTCCACTTTTTGTAAATACAGTTTGTATGTTCCCAACTGCCTTCTTCAGTCCAGTTATCAAAGTTACAGGCCAACAGTTGTTACCTTGTTTCCTACCTTCAAAATTTCCTTCTTTTCTTTTCTTTTTCTTTTTTTTTTGGAAATTGGTCAAACTTACAAACTTATTACTAAACTGGTGTAAAATTGAAATAAATAAATCGAATGATATCAACTAAGATTCCTATAAAAATCTCAGTTTTAAACAGATATAAACAGGAGCTTGATTCCCTTTTTAAAATCAAACACCAGAAAAGATTTACAGGTTGTTTGTTCATATCCACTAACCATCCTTTGTCTATTTTATTCCCTTAGTTCAGTTTATTCCTTTAGTTACAAAAAGCACCGTCTGTTTTTGAGTGAAGGCATCAACATCTGTCCTCCATGTCTGCTTCAACTAGAACTTCACGTACCAAGTTTTCTACGGTTCGTTCTATTGCTGGTGACACAGTGACCCTACACTGTGATCTCCCTCCTGCAATCGATCAAATTACCAAAGAGATCAAGTGGTTTAAAGGGACAGAATGTATTCAACAGGAGGTCTATGAGTACAACAGTTTAAGGTTTTGCAGAAAGGATTATCTGACACTGAGAAATGTTAAAGTCACAGACTCGGGACAGTACAGGTGTGAAGCTCATGGAGAGAGAAAAGAAGAACTTGCGGTTGTTTATCTGCATGTTGCGGGTAAGTATCGTGCATCTACAAAGAAATCCCGCACAATTAATTAAAAAACAATTTCCTTTTGAAAATATGATCTTTAACTGCATATTACTCTGCTTTCCTCCCCTCAGGGTTTAAACTGGTCACCAACTGCGGTTTTAATCTGACTTTCTTTCCTGATGAGGATGCTACTCTCCCCTGTCACCTCTCTCCTAAAATGAGTGCTGTTGCCATGGAGATCACTTGGTTTAAAGGGACAGACTGTATTTGTCTGTATCAGAATGGGCAGGTGAAAGAGGGGATGGATTACGAGGGCAGAGTGAGTCTGTTTACTGACGAGCTGGAGAAAGGAAATGTGTCTTTGATGCTGAAGAATGTACAGAAATCTGATCGTGGAAGGTACAAGTGTAAAGTTGCCCATGGAAGAGACAAGGTGGAAAGTGAACGTTGTCTGAATGTGTCAGGTAATTTTCCCAGATAGATCATTATAAACACTGATTTAATTATAATAATTGTTTATTAACTATCTCTGAAATCTTATATAATTAGCAATCGTTAAAACATGGCAGCATGAATTAAGAATTTCTTAAGAATTTCAATAATAATGCAATCATCCCCCCTTAAACTCTTATTGAGTGGCTGTTTGCCATGGAACACGGGAGGCAGTACACCTCCAGTTATGTCCTGGAACTTCTCATTTTGCCATAAAGAGCGGCGGAAATCAGTCAGCACTCAAAGCTGTCGTGGCAGTGAGAGTGTGATTGAGCATCTGTTGTAGAAAGAGAGATGTCAGGTAGAACCAGCAAGTAACCTGATGATACATTTCACCCATGTCTAATTACAGGCAGTTATTTATATGTGTTTCTGTGTGTACAGGAGGCTGGTAATGACAGAGAAGTCACTAGTGTGTGATTTAGTGCTTTTTAGTTCCCAGAATGGGACAGTAAAGAAGGTTGATGTCAGGGTTGTAAATGAATAAGCAGAGCGAACTGTCTGTCTGCCTTCATGTCCTCAGTATTCCAAATCTGGGAAATGTCACAGCCATATTCCACAAAGGTTTAAATAGGCTATCTAGTTTCCAATGAGCTAGCCTGTTGGGATAATCAAATTGGCCTAAATTCTCATGGAATGAGAAAGGAGATAAAAATAGGTGAGGTGGTTTTACTGCAGGGATTCCAGTGATGTTGTTTGTCTTTTAACTATATTTTATTTTATGCAGAGAGGATCTTTACGAATTTACATTTTGATTAGGTTTATCATCATCATCATCATCATCATCATCTTCTTTCGCTTGGTCCGGGGTCAGATCGCGGGGGCAGCAGCCTAAGCATTGAGGTCCAGATATTATTCTCCCCAGCCACTTCCTCCAGCTCTTCTGGGGGGACACTGAGGCATTCCCAGACCAGCTGAGAGACATAGTGTTCTGGGTTGACCCTCGGGTCTCTTCGCAGTTGGACATGCCCGAAAAAGCACACCAGGGAGGCGTTCAGGAGGGATCTAATCAGATGCCCGAGATACCTCACCTGGCTCCTGTCAACACAGAAGAGCAGCTGTTCTATTCTGAAATCTCTGAGGAAGAGCCCCGCCACCCGTCGAGGAAAGCTCATTTCAACCACTTGTATCCGTGATCTTGTTCTTTCGGTCAATACCCAAAGCTCATAACTATAGGTGAGGGTAGGTACATAGCTTAACTGGTAAATTCAGAGCTTTGCCTTTCGGCTCAGCTTCCTCTTCACCACAACAGGCTGGTAAATGCTGTATTTGCCTGGTCTGATTGTACCTAGTTATGGTATTTAACCTTCACTATGTATAGCTAGCTCCTCAGGGAAACCTCAAGCCAGTAATAAATCAAAGACCAAAGTAGAATTGAAAATGGGCTTACTATCAGCAGAGCAAAAATCACTAGTACCATTTTTTAATGATGTACCACCCAGAAAGCATATATAAAATCAGTGTAAAAAGTTACAACCTGATCAGCAAAAAGAGTACATGTGCAAGTTAGAGAAGCTAGTTCAGCTATCTGTCCTGACTTCATGGACAATCAGTGTGCTTCCCAAATAGTGTCAGAGAGTAAGCATACTCAATAACTCCATTAAAATGTTGAGGTCTCTGTAACAGCATATTTAAATAGGACAGACAAAAGGTCCGAGTTTATACTAAAAATGTAATGGATGAGAGCCCAAAAGTCATGATCAGATGGATTTGTTAAATGGGTTCAGAGAGGACCCTTTCTGTTGTTGTTGCTTATGCTCATCATTTTTGGAGCCCTTGGTGCTACAAAGTGTACTGAGGATTTCATTGTTCTACCTGAGGACAGGCATTGTCCAGGCATTGGAAGGAGTTCTTTGAGGATCTCATTATAGAGCTGGATGACTCAGAATTGGGGTTGCCCTTTACTGGGTTCGAAGTCACCAAGGTGGTTAAAAAAACTCTTCAGTGGCAACACCCTGGGCTGGATGAGGTCTGCCCAGAGTATCTTAAGGCTCTGGATATATTTGGGCTTTTCTGGGTGACATGCCTCTGCAACATTGTGTGGACAATGGAGACACTGCCGAGTGGCAGACTGAGTGTGTACCAGAGACTGTGTTTCAACTGCAAGGAATCACACTTCTCAGCCTCCCAAACTCTCTTAATTTACTGATCCATCTATATTTTGACCCTGACCTATGGTCACAAGCTGTGGGTAGTGACTGAAAGAACGAGATCATGGATACAGGTGGCTGAAATAAGTTTCCTCCACAGGGTGGCTGGGCTAGGCCTTAAAAGTAGGGTGAGGAACTCAGACATCCTGGAGAAACTCAATGCAGAGCCATTGCTCCTGTACATCCAGAGGAGACAGCAAAGGTGGTTCAGGCATCTGGTTAGTGCAAAGGTGTTTCAGGCATGTCCTGTTAAGAGAAGACCTTGTGGAAGACCCAGGCTGGCCTGTGAATGAAAGCTTCAGAATCGATTGACCCTTTTACATGCCTCCCACCACAGACAGTGAGAGACATGGCTGGCCTTTGATAACCCTGTTAGGTGCACTGGGGGGACAGCAGTGACATCCCGTTGAACCCCCGACCTTAGGATCAGTAATCCAGCACCCTATCACCAGGCCACCACTGCCCCCTGACTGTGTTTAAATGTTATTTAAAATATAATGATTGCTGTTTTTCATGGTTGGTGAAAACAAGGAAAGGGTATTTAGAGTTATGGCATTTGCCAGATGCTCTTATCCAGAATGACTTACATTTATAATTTTTTATAGAACAGATCAATTGAGGGCTGAGGGCCTTGTTTAAGGGCCCAACAAGTGCAGTATGGTGGTACTGCAGATTGAATGCCCAATCTTTGGATCACTAATCAAGAACCTTAAACACTGAGACACCACAAGTCTCTATTTGAAATCCCTCTAGCAATATCACCATTTTTCCAGTGCTAGTTTGATTATTAAGATCTCCTGGTCTCCCACATCATAATTTAATTAAAAAGTCAATGGAATGCAGTTAAAGTGTCTCCTCAACTCACTGTGACAGGAAACTTCCAATCCTGGGTCCAAAGCATCCACCTCACAGAGGTTCACAATAGGCGAGATAGTCAATGCAGTCTCGAGCGTCCAGAACTCTTCCTCTGTTGCAGGGCTCTAGAGTAATTTTATTGCCCCCTTATCTAGCAAGGGTAAAATGCTGGTGCTGGAGCCAACACAGGAGGCTATAATTCATTTATTCATTCATTTTTTCCATTTATCTGAGGTTGTGTTGGGGAGGCAATAGATCTAGGAGGGGAACTATCTACCAAGGGAGTTTTCACACGTTGTGGGATTAAAGTCTGGGGACTTTAATCGTACCTCTTCATCCTCCACTCTGCCAATATTCAGCCAGTACATCACCTGCCACACTAAAGACAATAAAACACTGGACTTATTTTATGCCAACACCAAGGGGGCATATAATTCAACACCCCTCCCCCCCTGGGGAGATCAGACCACAACCTAGATCATCTCCTGCCTGTGTATGAACCCCATCATCATCAGTTCAAGTCGTGTTCAGACCAGCTGTGTGGGATTGTGGAGCATATTGTGGAGTCTTTAACCTGAGCCTGAGGCTAGGGAGAGTTCCATAGCTGTGGAAAACATCCTGTGTGGTACCGGTGCCATAAACACCGCACCCAAAGGACCTCAACAGCTACAGGCCAGTGGCACTAACATTGCACCTGATGAAGACACTGGAACCATTCATGGATCCACTACAGTTTGCCTACCAGCCTGGCATCGGGGTGGATGATGCTGTCATCTTCCTCCTTCACTGAGCTCTTTCTCACCTGGAGAAGCCTGGAAGCACCGTGAGGATCTCTTTCTTTGATTTCTCCATTGCTTTCAACACCATCCAGCCTCTGCATCTGAGGGACAAGCTGGAGCTCACCGGAATATATTACCACCTCACATCATGGATTATGGACTACCTCACCAACTTTCCCCAGTACGTGAGGACTAAGGACTGTGTCTCAGACATTGTGGTCTGCAGCACAGAGGCTCCTCAGGGTTTCCTGTTCACTTTGTACACTGCAGACCTCACATACAACACAGCCACCTGCCATCTACAGAAGTTCTCTGACAACTCCTCTGAAGACTCACAATGATGACAATGACAGGGAGTACAGAGAACTGATCCAGGACTCTTATAAGTACCTGTGTGTTCAGCTGAACAACAAACTGGACTGGGCTTATAACACTAATGCACTTTACAAGAAAGGCCAGATCAGACTCTATCTGCTAAGGAGGATCAAATCCTTGGGAATGCAGGGAACTCTCCTGAGGACCTTCTATGACACAGTGGTGGCTTCAGCTACTTTCTTTGGAGTGGTCTGCTGAAGCAGCAGCATCTCCACTGCTGACAGGAAGACACTTAATAAACTGAAATGAAAGCCAGTGCTGTGCTGTGCTGGGCTGCCTCCTCTATTCAGTGCAGGTGGTGGGAGAGAGCACGTTGAGAACAAAGCTCTCATCACTGATGGAGAACGAATCCCACCCCATACAGGACACCATTGCAAAATAAATAAATAAAACAGCTTAAAAGAACACACCAGGACCAAATGAATACACTGTTAGGTACATAAAAGATTCAAGATCATTTTGAATCACCAGTTGTTAAAAAAATAAATTTTAATAACAAAACCAGTGCTGAGAATATCACGTTCGGCTGAACAATAAGCCCATTGCTTATTGTTCAGCTGGCCAATTCTCAAGCTACTGCACTGACACTGGTGTACTGCTCACCATCCCAAATCCCCTGCAGTCTTCCTGACAAGCTTTGATCATTGAATGTTTGCCTATGGTTGCCAGGTAGTTATAAAATATGTTTTTTGTTTTTTTTTTAATTTTGATATAATGTATTAATCCTGCAAGGGAAATTATTGCCTCTGCATTTAACCCGTCCAATGTGGGCACACACATATAAACAGTAAGCACACACTTGGAGCAGTGGGCTGCCACACACTGGTGCTCCCGGAGAGCAGTTTGGGGTTAGGTGCCTTGCTCAAGAGCACTTCAGCCATGAGGGTGGAGGAAGGAAAAGTAAGGCTCCCCCCTGCCACCACCGATTTTTCCTGCTGGTCCGGGAATTGAACCAGTGACCTTTCGTTCTCAAAGCTGCTTCTCTAACCCTTAGACTATGGGATACCATTAGGTGACGGGATAGTGTATTAGGTTATTGCATCAGGGCCTACCAGTTATGTTCAAAAAAGTGTATATGTCAATCAGATTTGAAGTTAAAAATTTTATGGATATACAGCAGTCTAATAACAGACCCACTGGACTTGAGACAGTTAAATGGAGGTTACATGTGAAATATACAGAGGAAAAAAAGCTGGTAAAGTGCGTAAAAGCTCCAATTTTGAAAGTTGTATCTTCCAGCAGTGGTGTGACTGTAATTCCCAGCAATACAGTGAGCGTGTATCATTCAGGGTTGTTAATGTATTGGTACGTCTCCTGGAGCCTGTCTCAACCATTTAACACTCGGTAAGTAATCTCTGTTTGGTAACAATCTAAGACCCACAGTGATCACATTACAACTCAAAAATGGCACATGGCTGGGATACACACACCACTTTCACATATGTATGTGATCTGACCTACCTCTCTCCAGCGATCTTTCCAGCTCTTACACACACTGCTGGAGTGTTTTTAAACTAAAATACTGTTGGAACAGCATCTTCCTTGAGTTTAATTTCAGTTTGGACCTTATTAATTCCACAACCCGGTCCTGAACGAATGCATCTTGGATAAATGTTCACTGCACACAAGGTGACTTGGCCAGGACTTCCGGGTATTACTAACCTCAGTCCGTTCTCACTTTAACCAGTTATCCTTCAGATAACTGAAGTACCGAACAACTTTATTCCTTCCTGAATGGTTTGAACAACCAAAATCCATAAAATGAGGCATTGCTGGTCCTTGATTATCCAACTCTACTCTGCGTGAATGGATTATAGATGCTATTGGTGATGTAGCATCATAATCACGAACTTTCTCGTAGAGAGCTGATTAGGGGTCATAAAATCCTGGTTTATTTTCTTGGTAAAAATAACATGACCAAAAATTGCTTTTCACTGCAATCTTTAACTACTTATGTTTATATAAATCGGAATACTCTATCAACATTGTGTTCCCCTCTAATTTTGGTCAGTAATCAATAATTGATGGTAACTATGGTGACCGTACTTAAGTACATACTCTGTGAACTGTTTGTGTATTTCTGATATATCTTTACTTTCTCACAGAATTGAAGCTGGTCCACAGATCTGAAGATGTTGGAAAGCCCTCTCAATCAGAACTCTATCTTCATTGGGAGCATGCAGCCGTTGGTGATGATACCACTCTGCCCTTTTACATCTCTCCTAAAATGAGTGCTGTTGGCATGGAGATCAGATGGTTTAAAGGGGGCGACTGTATTTGTCTGTATCAGAATGGGCAGGTGAAAGAGGGGAAGGACTGTGAAGGCAGAGTGGGCCTGTTTACCGATGAGCTGGAGGATGGAAACGTGTCTCTGACACTGAGGAATATTCAGGAGTCAGATACACAGGAAATGTACAAATGTGAAGTCACGAGTGGAGATGAAAATGTGGAAGCATCAGTTTACCTTGGTAGATGGAAAGTTAAAGCCTACACATTCTCACTTTCACCAGTTACACTGTATACGCTTACTGTTAAGAATGAATTCAATCCTCTCACTTATACACAAATATTTGATAGACATATATATAGTAATGTGATTAACCTCCATAGTTTAGAATGACCCTAAAACATCATAGTGCATTTTATTATGATTATAACCAATTACTACAAAACCCATACTTTAGTACCAAATGTACTCACGCACATATACCCAGATATAACTTTCTCTAATTTTATTATGGGCAGCATGGTGATGTAGTGATTAGCACGTCCGTCTCTCAACGTTTTAGAATCAGAAGAAACATAATTCTACCTCCCTGCACCATTACTGCTATGAAAAGATTCACAACCACAAAAATAAATAAATAAATAAATTCATCTATATTGGATTTACACATCATAAAGAAAACACTCATTTCTCTCTTTATCTTATTTTTGTATTTCCTTCATCACTCCCCACCCCTCCACCAAGTCTGAGGAAAATCAGATCAGTAGTTTTTGTTTAATCCTGCTAACAGAAAAAAAATCCTTTAATTAATGTTTGTTAAAAATCCTTTAATAAATTCCTAGATCTGGATTGTGATTTCAATCTGCTCCAACAAATGAAAATAGTAATTTTTGCATCATCCTGCAAATAGGCAAACAAACAAATAAATGCTGGTGAAAACCACCACACCCACACCCACACACACCCACACACACCCACACACACCCACACACACCCACCCACACCCACACACACACACACACACACACACACACACACACACACACACACACACACACACACACACACA
>JAQMYF010000007.1:15966803-15985092 GCA_030014195.1 Neosilurus mollespiculum
TCTCTCTCTCTCTCTCTCTCTCTCTCACACACACACACACACACACACACACACACACACACGCAGTATGCAATTCTTAGTCCTAGTCTTTAAGCAAAAACAATACAAAAGAATCACAGTGTTCCTGTGTCAAAAGTTCATCTCTTTGAACAGTATATAGTATAGTTTTAGAAACAAACAGTAACACGCACACAAAGCTCTCACCAGAGGTGTAAATAAATAAAAATATAACAAGACTCCACATCTAGATGTTGCTCATTTTGAGTTTCATTTGTCACTGTATCTCTGCATGTGTGTGACAAGTAGAAGGTGAGAGTGACAGAAAGAGAAAGATGGTCTTCCTAGATATTCTGCCCAGCAAAAGGATTTGTCAAGCTTCTCTATTTATATCCAAAAATCTATCATTCATGCTCTTCAGAGAGAGAGAGAGAGAGAGAGAGAGAGAGAGAGAGAGAGAGAGAGTGAGAGAGAGAGAGGGCCGAACAAGAACATGCATGCATAGAGGCTGCATTAGTCAGACAGGGGACATTGAAGGTTATACAAAGCTAACTTTATCAGCAAGGCCACAGAGGTCTTGTTGCAGGTGCTTTCTCCCTGTAACAAGTGGGATTAAAAAGAATAGCATGCACCAGTTCACCAGTTTGAGGGCATTGGTGGCTCGATGCTGAAGGTGAGCTCAGCAGGGGTTCATGTCCCAACACCACCGAGCTGCCTCTTTTGGTCCTTTGACCAAGACCCTTAACCCATTCTGCTCCAGGGATGGTGTACTGTAGCTTACCTTGCACTCTGACCCCAAATTCCTAATAAGCTGGATATGTAAAGAAACTAATTTCACTGTAGGATAATATATATATATATATATATATATATATATATATATATGACATAATCAATCAAATTAAATGATACAACTATAATAGACATTTCATTACACAAACACATACACACACAATCAGTGAACTGTGCAAAGAGCTAAGAGAAATTACACCCACGCGGTAGATCTGCTGCTTTACTCTGATAACAACCATGCATATTTTAAAAATAAATATCCTAGGCTTTAATCTAAGTATTAAGAAGAGAGTTGATGTCTGAGTAACTTTAAGAATCACTAAATAATTCTTGCATACAAAAGGACGCTGTGTGTTGCCAGGCTTTGAACTGACACTTTACCTTTGCACTGATATATTGTCTTTAAAAATAGCAAAGGCAACAGAAAAGAGGAGTGAGAGAGAGCATGCTCCAGCTGTCACATCCACACAGATGGGAGCAAAGGGGTGGGGGTGAGGGGGATGTACAGGGATAAAAGCAATGGTTTTCTTTGAAGTTGCCCCATCAACTTTCTGTATATCTTTGTTATTCATCAGAATGTCATGAACTGTAGTGTGTGTGTGTGTGTGTGTGTGTGTGTGTGTGTATGCATGTTAGCATGCTTCAGAAAAACCTCTGTCAGATCAAGGTAGTAGGATTTATATACGCACATGGAGAAAGGTGGAAAGATGACTAAGATTATTCACACACACTAAATCCTCTTTAATATATATATACATAAACATATTCTCTCTCTCTCTCTCTCTCTCTCTCTCACTCAAGGTACAACCATTCTTAAACAGCCTTAATTAGTAATTAGTTAGTAATTTTACTATAATTAATATTAACGATAGTAATTATACTACACAGGAATTCTGGGATTTAAAAATAATATCCTGAGTGAATAATGCTTGAATCAAATCAAAAGACATTCACAGTTTGTCACGGTAAACTTGGAGCAGGTGGCATCACCATCTTCATCACACTTAAAAAATGGAAAAGTACACCACAAACATCATGTTTTAGTTGCGTTGCTTGTGTGTTAGTGCAGTATATTCTAAAACCTTTTCTTTTCTTCATGTTGTCATTAGTATATACTAAAACTGTGAATGGATTTACAAAGCCAGCATTAGCTACACAGTGCTTATGCTTGTGGTTCAATATGTAAAGAATCTTCTATGTTCTATCCCAGGAATTATTCAGCAGCATCTACCTTGTTAAGTAAATAATTGTTCATTAGTTATAATATAACACCTATAGTACATATCACACTTGGAGGTTGCTTTAAAAGAAAAATCCCAAATGTGTGCCTCTAATGTGTGTTTTTGGTGTTGTTTTCAAATCTCATCAGATTCTTTTTCTTAAGCGGACACTCGTGTTTCACATTCACAATTTATTTCTTCTTTTGCCGAACTGCTTAATCCTACTAAGGTCATGGGGAAGCTGGTGCCTACCTCAGTCGACTCTGGGTGAAGGCGGGGTACACCCTGAACAGCTCACCAGTCCACTGCAGGGCCAACACACACACACACACACACACACACACACACACACACACACACACACACACACACACACAGACACACACACACCCCTTTGGGCAATTTTTAACAGCCAAATAGCCTCATGTGCATGTCTATGGGTTGTGGGAGGAGTACTTATATATATAAACTCATATAGGCATATTGGGAACATGCAAACTTCACACAGAAAAGGGTGGATGTGCTAACCACTACACCACTCTGTCGCCCCATAATTTACTTATGAAAAAAAAAAAAATGTTGTGCTCTATTCACATGCAGGGCATGAGGTTTTTGCTGTTAAGGCATTATCAGTTTATTTTAAAAAGCATTATATTTAAAGTTTCACATGTCCAGTGTGTAGTTTTATTTTTTAATTGAACATTTTATGAACTTTTTCTTTTTAGGACATGTGATTTATTCTTTATCACACAGAGGTCACAGTGAGACATGCAACAATTTAAGTAGGAATGTTTTGTTTAGGGCAGAAGACAAACCTCCTCAGTCCAGGTCACTTCTGCAAGTAGTATAAATCTGATGTCTTGAAATCTGTGATAATAAAATGGTTAAAAATCAGCATGAAGGACAAGAGGAAGAAGAGGAGAGTACATGGGCCTCGAGCAACAACTAAGGTGGCTTGTCTAATATTTTAGATCAAATTTTGACATTCGTGATTTGCACTGCTGAGATTTGCTGTGTTAAGAAAGAAATCAGATTTGGCCTGCTGTGTGACCAAAGTTAGAGTGAGTTATATTTTAATATGAATTTCAGCAAATCTGAATCCCAAAGGAATCAACTTGGTGTGATAAAGCCAGCATAAAATTCTGATTGACCACGGAGATCTCATGACTCTCAATTAAAAGGAGACAACAGAGACAGAGGGGAAGAAAGAGAGGGGGATGGAAGGTTAGGCAAACATTACATGGAAAAGGTCATGCCCTGAGAGAGGACTATCACTGAAGCACAGCCAGACAGAATTCCTAAAAACACACCGCCCAAATCCTCCCTTCTTTCTGTCTACCTTTCACACACCCCACACATAAACCAACCAACACACATAAACCAACACACATTACATATGTATACACTGTATACCAGATACAGAATACTACACACATTTGAACATACACACAAAAATGCCATAAACATATGCAAATATATGCACACACACACACACACACACACACACACACACACACACATTTATCAGCCACATTTGTAAGCTGGACCATTTGTGCTGTTTTTTCAATCGGGCAATCACATGGTAGCATGCAGTGCGATGTATAAATTCCTGCAGATACAATCATCTCTAAATATTCATATCAAATATCATATATCATAATATTCATATCTCACTAAATATTCATATCAAACTCCTCGATAGGGATTAAAAAAGTTTAAATATTTCAGAATCTCCTGATCACCTCCTGAGATTTACACATACAGTATTTCATTCTCTGGGTTTACACAGAATATTGTGAAAAGTAAACATCTTTTGAGTTCTGCAGTCAGAAACGCCTTGTTAATGTGAGAGGTCAGAGGAAAATAGCCATAATTTATTGTTTGAGTTGACAAGAAAACTGCAGTAACTCAAATAACCTATGCTTACCGCTGTGGTGAAACAGAAAAGCCTCTCAGAATACACTCTGTATTCACAAAACACCCAGAACAGTCATGCATTCTGTGCTGGATAAAGTACAACAGCAGATGAACACATGGACAGTCCGCACAGACACATCAAACTGGAAAACTAAACGGGATAGACCACCCAATCTGTGTTTGGTTTTTCCTTTTTTAAATAGTCTGGCCATTTCAGTACATTTCACAGAACTGATACTCCAGCCGGCACAGTGACGTAATGAATAGCACATCTGTCTCACAGCAAGAAGGTTCTGGGTTTGATTCCTGGGTTCGGGTGTTTCTGTGTGGAGTTTACATACTCTCTCTGGGCTTGTGTGGGTTTCCTCTGAGTTCTCCAGCCTCCTCCCATAGTCCAAAGACATGCACATAACTGGCTGTTCCAAATTCCCTCTAGGTGTGAATGTGAATGTCGCATGTGTGTTGGTCATGTGATGGCCTGGTGAGCTGTTGAGGGTGTACCCCACCTTCGCCTAGTGTTGGCTGAGATAGGCACCAGCCTCCCTGAGACCATGGGGGGGGGGGTCTCTCACCATTCTGTATAAACTCAAGCCGCTGTTGAGTGTAAGAATCTGAGGAGATCAGCAATGTCTGAAATACCCAAACAATCCTGTCAGGCACTAACAACCATACCACAGTCAAATCATTCAAATGATATTTCCCCTGTTCTAATGTTTTATTAATTGAAGCTCCTGACCTTGTATCTGCCTGATTTTATTCTCTGCACTGCAGCCACGTGACTGAAGGATGGCATGAATGAGCAGGTGTACATCTATTCCCAATAAAATAGTTGCCGCATGCATATCCATACTCAGGGACTAGTATGGTCCCATTCTAATATCTCAAATCTCTGCTATAGAGCTTCACTTAAACTGCAGGTTTTAAGGCTGTATGTGAGCGTAAAATATGCTTTATTCCAGAAATATTTCTCTCTGCAGTTGTGTGACAGCATTTGTCTTTTAAAGCAGAAAAAGTAGGAGTGGAAAGAAAGCAATAAAACTAAAAAAAAAGCAATAAAGATATAGAAAGGGCAAGAAAGTGAAAATGAAATGGGATAAAATTCCCCAGGTGACTCTAGGTATGCCTCACTTCACATGCAGAGGATTGAGTTTAGATGAGGCTCACATGGCAAGGAAAGATATCTTTACCACCAACTTGCCTAATTATTACTTACCCTCAGTTAATTCCATTCTGAATTTCATTTGGTCACTGGTTCAGTGCTAAAGGTTTCATTATGCCTCATATATTTAATATTGATACCAACAGAAACAAAACATTTGCAGACACACTCACACCACAGCATATCTTACCATATGGGGGTGGAAAATTGGCTGAGTTATGCTTTCTTTCTCTTGTCAATCACAGTGGATGTCTGTAAGCGCATACGGATATGCAGAAGAGTGTGATGCAGCATGAGCAACATGCAGTTGGCTGTAAAGGAGGCGTATGCCAGCCTTCACCAGGTTGGTTGCTTCCCTGGTTAGTAGCTGTCATGTGATTGGGAGAATTAGTGATGGTGAGAGTTAGCAAATGACCAAATCGAGGAATAAAGTGAGAGGAGAATTTAGATTTGAATTTTTGGTTCTATATTTGTGTTAGTGGAAGTGTTAGGTTTTAACTTTTACGATTGCATTGCAATTATAGCAAAGACATTTTCCAAGTGATTGGTTTTAGACACCCCAAACCCCACTCAGACATTACCTAACCTCATCTGGCCTGAGGAAAAACACAGAACACAGGGGTTCGTGGTCAACAATGCTTTCAACTTTAACTTAAACTTTCTACAAGTTTTGGTAATTATTCAATAACAGCTGTTTGTTTGGTAAAGAAGCTTAGGATTGGTGGTTCAAAGGAAGCACTACATTTCACAGTTCACACAGGATAGGCTAGTTACAGTGTAGTCTCCAAAAGAGGTGTGGCTAGTTACAATGCATTCACTTTATGTAGGTACAGAGTCTTTGATTTCTAGGTGTGCTCCTTGTTACAGAAATAAAAGAAAACAAAGAGTGTGTGGCCACTTTTACCTAACTGGAAGCACTATCTCTTACTAAGTCTTGATCAGGGCGGAGTGTAATAAAAAGTGTAGTGCATTTACCATGGCTGTGGCTGGTGGTTTGGTTGTTACGGTGCTGTGTTCCTGGTTGAGAGGTTGTGGGTTTGATCCACATTAGGCCCGCACTGTGCTCAGAATCCTGGCCAAGGTCTTAACCACAAGGGTGTCTCTGTCCACCCAGCAGTAGAAATGGGTACCAGTAAAAATACTGTGAAGGTAACTTGCGATGGACTAGTGTCCTATCCAGTAGGAGTTGAACTCTTAGTTGCTTCATAATACAGAAAACCAGAACAAGCTCTGGCTCTGATGAGCTGCTAGGCTTGAATGTAAAAAGCCCAACAGACTTATCTTATTCATCATAGCAAAATTATCCTGTAATAGTATGTATTTATGGATAGTAGATTTTTTATTTTGCTTTTTCATAACAGGACAGTGTTTATTCAAGTATTTCTTCAGTGTTGAACTTATGGTACCAGTGATCATGTGTAAATTGCCTGCAATGTCCAATGAGTTGTTCAGGGTGTACCCCGCCTTCGCCCAGTGTTGGCTGAGAAATGCCCCAGTCACCCACAACCTTGGAAGGATTAAGCTGCTCGGCATATGAGTAATTTAAGTTTTGAGTGCTTTAGTCGTCCCTGGGGTTAGTGGAATTAGAGCCCAGTTTCAATTATCCAATACGGGACTCTTTTTTTTTGGTTTTGGATATTTAGTGGAGAAAAACACAGAAAGATTAATGTGTGTTAAAATATTTGAGAAGAGAATACCACCTTTGTGCAGTCTCGCCATGCCGTCACTCTGACTGGTCTACTGGCCAAAAATATTTGCCTTTTCAAATCTATGGTCACAGAAGCCCATTTCCTCTGTCTCTGTCTCTATGTGTGGCTTATGAAGAGTTTGTGTGAGTTTGTGTGGCTTTGGCAAAATCTAAAGCACAAAATCCTTCCTCACACTTCAGCAACAATTATGTGTTGCAGAGCATTGTTGTCTTCACAAAGTAGACCACCACACCTTCTACTGTACCATAATAGCTGTGTCTCAGAACATGAAAGCTACTGAAAGAGACGTGTGATTCTGAGTGACTCATATCTCCAGCCTCCTGTCTGCCAACTCATTGAACAGATCCCAACAGGGGGAGATTTCAAAACACGCCAACCTGTCTGCATGTTGTCTTGAATGGACGCACGCATTAGCAAGCCCATGCAGGCCTAATCTTCACTGTCTGACTCCTTCTCTCGTGCTGTTATCTTTTTTCCCAAAGAATAATCTCTGAGCCAAACAAGAGGCATTAGTGCTTACAGGCTGCAAAAGTGAACTACCAGATACATTTGAGAAGTTAAAGTGCTGCAGCACTAAGCCTGTAATCATGTTGCACGTGGCAATACTGACCTTGTCATCACAATGACTTGCCAACTATGCCATTTTCTTAGCTGGTGAATTCTATTTTACGATATGAGCGGCGTGCGGAGTAGCACAAATCGCAATTTACATACAAATAGCTGCATTACATTGGCTCTGTGCAAACAAAATTATGTGCTTACTCAAAAAAACCAAGGATACACGCATGCTTGTGAAACATTACATACCTTTAATCAAGAGTGTAAAGGCATAAAACAGCTAGTTATTACATGTGGATTTAGTATTCAACGTGCTTTATTTGAATGATCATGAACTTTACTACTGTCCCTTTATATATTTTATTATATTGTAAATATATTTGAAGCAAAGCTCATTTATTTTTAACTCCAAGGGCTACACTGTTTTAAAATTTTCTCTTATAATTTATAATTTGTGTGTAGCTTCAGGGTGTTATATTGGATTTACTGTCGATGACCTGACTGACCTTGAGCACTGAAGATGAATGAAAGATTATAACGTGTGTAGTGGTTTCTCAGATAAAACCATGAAATATGAAGGAGAACGTAGACATTTTTTTCCCCATTTTAATAGATGCTGACACTTATCCTCAAGCATGATTACTGTTTCTATTCTGAGTGAAAGCTGAACAGCTGACTTAAAGGTATACTTAGAGATGAAAAACTGGAATGGGTTGCAAATGATACTGATAGTGCATCACAGTGCTATCATGTTCAGTAAAATACAATCGGTAGCAAAATGTCAAAAATTCTGTTCATTTGATGATGTATTGAATGAAATATGTACCTCACCTGTGTTTCTAAATCTTTGGTACCCTGAAAAGGAAAAATCAAAAGACGTGTTCCAGAATCCTTTACCATATATGGAAGGGGGCCTGACCTCGGGTGGGTAGGTGGTGTTACACGGGGCAATACACATGTGCATTGCAGGATTTCTGCATAACCTAGGGAAGTCTGTGTAGGTACTTTACTGTAGTAATGTGTGCTGCGGTCGACTAAGGTGTGGTTTGATGTGTTCAGTGCTTGTGCAAGGCTATTGCGAGCAATTTCCTTCAAATTAGTCATATTAGGCTAAGTTCCAAATGATTAATCCACAGCAGATCCTTTGCATAGTAATATTTATCGGCAGCCTCATTCTAGCTAAGAAACTTATTTAAAAATACCATCTAAATTGTTTTTTTATATCTCAGAACTGTTTCTCCCCTCAATGCGCTATTCTTAATAAGAAATGGTCTATTTCCATAGCGATGAGGCCCGTGCAAATATGCAAGCTCTTTGTGCTGGAAATGATTCTTTGAAGATTACGCAGCTAGATCAGCAAACCTTACCCCTCCAGGATTTACGTAAATTCACTGAGCATGTTACGCAGCACAATTTGTTTTCCAAGTCAATCATGCAAATGGGGAAACAAATCTGAACTCTGAATGTGTGGTAAGTGAAACCATTTTTAAGCACCAGCATTCTCATACATGGCTTAGAGAAAGACATAAATGAGATAATATGTAAATACGGCAAATATTTTATTGCAAATTGTTCATTCGTGTTTGTTTGTTTGAAAACCCGCCAGAAAATGATCATGTGTATATGTGTATATGAGTTTGACATTGATAAAGAGAGCATCTGATAGACAAATAGGGAAATAGATATTGCAGTTAAAATCAAAGTGGATTTCACGCAGAATGTTAAAACAAGAAACTGCCTGGCATTTATATACAGTAAGTATGAGGATGTCTCCTAATCTGATGGAAGTGCAGTTTTTCTTTCTGACTACCAACTAAATCTCGGCAGTTGTGCATAAACCAGTTTCCATGTGACATTCCAAATGACTGTTTCAGCAGCCAGCCATTAGAGGAAGCCAGCCTTTGCCTCAGAGTTTGTTTATAAGAACATTGTGGGTGGAGGACTGTTGTTGAAATAACACCCAAACCCACATGCGGTTTGGATGAGGCTGCTCGAAGATTTGGCTATCTACCTTACATTAGTATGCCTGCCTGCCAAGTTCCAGCCATCCAAGTGTAACTAAGTGTCTTTTTCTTCTCTGTTTGTAATGTGATCAAATCACTCATGCACATAAAATTTGCAGTCCTGCACACTCAAAAGAATGCCAAACGCATAGTTAAACTGGCAGTCCCAACCTAGAGTCCACATGGTGGCATTCTCTAAAAGCTAATTAACCTATTCTCTCAAAGTTCCCTTTTATATACCATGTGTCCCCCTACAATACTCAACAAAATAGAACCATTAGTAAAAAGCTACTGTCCTTTTGTTAACACAGATTTTATTTTATCTTCTAACACCATTTTAGATTCAAGAAAACTTAAATAACAGATCAAAAGTGTATTAAATATGAAGAAGTTATATATAAAATGAGTGAAAAAGCCAGATGCATGATTTACAGCTGACAGTAAAGCCTGGGTAAACATCTAGGCCTCCAGCCTTTTAAGAATTTGCAATCTTGATGACAACGCATGCATAGATCGTCTTCCTCTGGAAGTGTGTTTGTGTCCCCTGTGCTAAGAGGAAAACAGAGAGGTCCCTGTGAATTCCTGCAGACTGGCCAACATCCACAATCTGGTAAACATATAGTACCTGTTATAATATTGATATTTTATTTTCCCTGCTCTGACACACCTGATTTAACTATTCTGCTAATTCAAATATAATTTCTAAGTCTACATGTGTGTGTGTGTGTGTGTGTGTGTGTGTATGTATGTATGTGTGTGTGCTTAATGAGTGCAGATCAGTCCATGTGTCCTGTAGGAACCAGCTGCATCAGTCACAGGGGTTTCATTAATTTAATCTGCCCAACTGTCAATGTCCAAATTTTTCACTTTGGTGCAAATCTGAAACCATTTCTTAACAGTTTCCTGATATTTTTTCATTTTTCATTTTTATTGATTTACTTTAATGGCTGCAAGTACAGCACAATAAAACAGGTCTGTGCAAAGGCCTAAAGCCCAGGTTTATGTGTTTGTCCTGAGGCTGTTTTAAAGCAGACCCATTGCTGACAGGAAGAACATGCAGAGAGGCCACAAGGCCATAACATTAAAACAAAGTCCAGATGGGCTGCCCTGGCCTCTGGAGTGACCGGTGGGGGAGTGTAGTAAACAGGCTATGTTGCATGTGGGGGTGTGTGCGTGTGTGTGTGTGTGTGTGTGTGTGTGTTGAGGGTGGGGTCGGTTGGGGAAATGGTTGTCTGGGGGACACTGGTTTGGACTGTGGGACGCTTGTGTGGATTAGTGGTGGGAGCCAATCTGTAACAAAGCCCAGACATGGATCGGGGCACATGTGCGAACAAACCAGTGGCAGCTTTGATTTAAGCCGCCAGTGCTGTTAAGGCCTGACTTCAAAAAGGCTGACTAAAGAAGGAGGGAGGCCCCCCCCAAGCTGGAACAACATGGTCCAGATGCTAGGTAAAATGTATCTGTGTGTGTGTGTGTGACCCATCTTTACATAGATTCTTTAATCCCTGGTGTCTGTAGACTCTCATAATGTCTGACTACAACACTGCTTTATGGGAAAAGTCCACCTTACAATTTACACACACACACACACACACACACACACACACACACACACACACACACAAACGGAGAGAGTAACTGCTAAGTCCATACTGTCTCAGAAGAAGATATGACCCTTCATATCTATAGAAAAACATCAATTTAGAATTATAAGGTTTGATCTGGTTGAAAAGTGAATAACATTATTTCAGCACCTACAAAGGAGTGAGATGTATCAGGCATACCTAGCCACAGACCATTCAGGTGGTGGTAATGTTATGGCTGACCTTTGTATCAAAAGGCATCTACATTTTGACTTTTCAGATAGCATAACTTAGCAATTTATATTTACAGCTCCACAATAAAGTAAATCCATTTAAAATTAACATTTTGTAAGTTAAG
The DNA here is from genome assembly GCA_030014195.1 of Neosilurus mollespiculum. Taxonomy (NCBI): domain Eukaryota; kingdom Metazoa; phylum Chordata; class Actinopteri; order Siluriformes; family Plotosidae; genus Neosilurus; species Neosilurus mollespiculum. The sequence continues at coordinate 15,978,100 of JAQMYF010000007.1, forward strand.
AGGTATCACATACAGCAACTATTACATCACCCCTTTAGGGTGATGCTGGGATCCTGATTCCCCTGTTGGTGTTGATTTCCCTTATTTAAAATATACAGTATAAGTCTTCTGTACAACCACGTAAACACTTTTGCTAGTGGACCTTCAGTTCCAGGTACATTTAATCATTCATTCTAGGTGAAGGCAGGGCACACCCTGAACAGCGTGGACATTGCAGGGTCAACACAAAACACCCATTCACACTCACACCTTGTGTCAATTTGGAACCACCAATCAGCCTACTGTGCATGTTTTTGGACTGTGGGAGGAAACCGGAGTACCCGGAGGAAACCCATACAAGCACAGGGAGAACATGCACACTCCACACAGAAATGCCCCGAGCCCAGAAATTGAACACAGGACCTTCTTGCTGTGAGGCGAACATGCTAACCACTACACCACTGCGCCGCCCTCCCAGTTACATGTAAATGTTTATTTAGAACATTGCACATAGTTAATGTTAGAAATATGTAATACTATTATAATTTGATATGAGCCACAATGTTAACTTTCTCCTCACTGGAGTCTTGCTAATGTGCCAGAACATTTATATATATTTCCAAACCAGGGGTTATAGGAGACCAACTTGTTTTGGACCATTTTCATAAAACATATGTAAAGCATCTACAGCTAACCATTACTTTTTCCCACAAACAGTTGTGGGTGATGTGTGATGGTTGGATGGCAAAGAGAAATTTATACAGCCATGTTTGGAAAATAACCATTAAGGGTTTTTTATAATTTTATGCAAGAAAAAAAGTAAAGGAAAATAAAGAGGAAAAAACACCACTGGTCATAATGTACCCACATGGGTGTCATGAAATCGTGATGCTTACGCCAGTCATTTAATTTGACGTTTCTTGCTGTGTGGTTAATTTTAAACCTTTTGAAAAACAGACACTGCATTCTTTAGAAAAATAATAAAATCTTACCGGATGGACCAAGGATAAAAGTCCCGGGAAAATCAACAAAGATGTAAGTGTGCTCATCGTAAGCTGGAACAGATGTGAGTACGGACTGGGAAGCATTAACTGTGCTTTGATCATTTATCCCTGGTCTGGTTTTGAGGCACATCTCCTTACTTTCCCCTACTCCTAACCCAGAATAACTAGAGGACTCTGGTCATGAGTTAAACCAAAAGCACAAATAAACTAAAGTCTAAATTGGGTATAATTGAAAAAACATGGTGTTTGTTCAATTGATGAGTGAAAATCAAAACTTTAAATGTCCTGCAGTGCAAGAGCTCCTTCTCTTGGCATCTGATGTGATCCTTTCAGACACCAAATGGTTTGAACCAGTTGTTAGCAACACCAATTAATGCCATGCACAGTGAGATGTCAGCCAGTTTTACTGGTATTTGTTGTAGATTTTACAATACTGATCTCATCCTCCAGACTCAAAGTAAGGAGTCAGCCTCCATAACACAGTTAATACATGCAGCACTGAAATAAAGACGTATTGTCTATGGAGCACTGAAGTAAAACTGCACTGTGCATGTCCTGCCTCTAATGTGTGCTATAAAGAAAGGAGTCTTACACGAAGTATTAAAAGAATTGCGTTATTGAGAATTTGAGTATGGCATTGCATTGTTACAATAGATCTAGTGTACAACACAGAGAACCGTTCTCCAAAACAGCTCTTCTGTGTGGGGAAAGAAGACTCCAGACAAGTGCCGTAGTGTTCAGCATAGTGAAACACTTTAGTTCCACTAGATTTAATGGCATGTAAAAGTGACAGAATTTTTTTTTTTTTAATATAAAAAGAACTGGAATGTTATCACATATTGTGATTTAAATTAGTTAAATAAAATACAGACTTCACAATGCAACATCCCAAAACACACTTTCAATTCAGCGCACACTCCACCACTTCATTAAGGCCATGAATGAAATTGTGAGGCTACGGAGGATAATCAAAGATGTCCTTTGATATGAGTCACTGACCTTTCAGCAGTATGAATATCACCATTTCACCACCCTCTGCACCGAGGTTCACAAAGAACAGAACACTGGCACAAAATTACACTCAGACTAGTGTTAATCCTGATGTAACCTTCTGTTTATCAAGTAAAATATTCTAATAAATAGACATTCGCCCAACCCGGTACTGAGTATTCCCTCTGGGCCTGACACGTAATGAAATACTGAATCTGTATTATAGATCTTATATTACATATTTTCCAATCGGAGCCATTGGTGTATTTTACAGCACATTTTACTGGCCAAATACAGACCTCAAAAAAAATTAAACAAATGACACATGTCATAAAATGCACAGTCATCACATGGCTGATATTTTGCAAAAGTTGGCAAGAAAAGCTTGCAAGAAGTTGCCTGGTTACTGTTAGGATGTCAGGATTGGGTTGACTTTGGGGAGCTTTATTAACAATAATTTAAGCTTGTCCTAAATAGAAATAGTGGGATTACTGCATCCCTATTAATAAAAGACAAAAAAAAAAAAAAGGCAAAAGCAGCATTCATCAGCACTTACGCCTGTCTTCAGTGTGTTTACAGTTAACTTTTATCAGGACTCATATGCATTGTGTTCCCTGTAAAATTAAGACCTTTTAGAAACTAAAAGTAACCGCATATACAAAACAAACTGTAGCTTATGGAGCCACGTTTAAAGGTTTGTCCCTACAGGAGGTAGCTAGTCCAGATCTTCAGAAGTCACACTGAACACAGTTCACGGGTCGCGTGGTGTAATGGTCACCTTGGTAACTAGCAGTCCTTATCCATACTAATGAGACAGCAGGATCCACGCGAGGAAAAGAACAAACAAACAAACAAACAAACAGAAAAACCAAAGCATTACAGTTTTATGTGTTTTTCTTTACAGTGCAAAATATGCTCATGGATTCTGTCTACCCTGTCCTGCAGTATCCCGGCATGCTCGTCGGACAGAAAGCCGAGCTCACCCGCTAAAGGCTCGCTGTCCCGGTACAGCTGCAGCAGGCGCGCGCGCGTGTCCCGTCGCCGGTGCAGCTCCGCCACGCGCCGCGCGGTTCTCCTCCTAAACACGCACACAGAGCCGAGCACCGCACCATGATACTTCTCCCACATATCCAGCACGCGGTAGCCGTGCACGAGCCCGGCCTCGTTATCGATGAACACCAAGCTACCACCAGGAGTCCTGAGCAGGTTGCTCGCGTCTCTCTCCATGGCTCTGGCGTCCCACTGCAGGCTGAACAGGTTGCTCACGAGCCGGTCGAAGTTGGCCGTGATGTAGTCGAACACAAGCAGGTCGCTCCACTGCACCAGCTCGAGCAGCTCCGCTTTGGTTTTGGTTTGGAGCTCGCGCTGGAGCGGTCGCAAGCCGAGTCCGGAACGGTGAAAAGGAGCAGGCACGGCTGTCGGGCTGAGCTCGGCGACCCACTCGCTGAGGGACACCACGGCGCTCGGGGTCCATTGTAGAGCCTCCATGCGCCTCCTCACGTGCGTCCACTGCTCGCCATCGAGGCGCAAAAGCGCGAGCGGCGGCACGTTGGTGATCCCGAGAAGAGCGGCTAGGTAATAAGAAAGAGTCTCTCCTTGCACCTGCTCGGGGTTGATGCCGTAACGCACACACGCACGAGATCCGTCTGAGAAAGTAGCCAGCTGGTTGGACGTCCTGCCGCAGCCCGGCTCCAGAGACACGACACGGCCGCGGCGGACTCGCTGTCTCCACGCGCGTGCGTCGTCCTCCGCGAAGCCCATGGACACACCATCCTCGAGATGACGACTCCAGAAGATCCCGTCCTCTAGAAACTGCTCGGTTTGGTTTCCTGCTGCGTGAAGCTCGTGCTCCGTGGCTCCGACTCGGTGCCCGGTACGTTCACTCTCGAATGAAAGGGTTTCGCCTTCGCTCGTGTTGGGGACGGACTGGATTTTGGAGACAATGGGAACAGCGAGTAAAGCTCGGAAAGTTCCGGAAAGCCCTGGAGATGGGTCGGGATAGGCGGGACGCACGCTGTGTTCTTGGTGGCTACGCTTGTTTCTCTCCAGCCGCTTTTCCAAACCGCTCCAGAAGTGCAACACGCCCGCACAAGTGCACAGCAGCAGCAGCGCCGCCAAGTTCACCCAGACCGCCCTCATCTCGTCCCAAAGCTAACTCACGGGTCCACCTGCTTCCCAAGCTTCACCTAGTCCATCACTTCCATATCCACCATATTCACGGTGCTGTGAGAAACTGACGCTGTTCACGCGGCATTGCCGTTCGACGCAGTTTCACGGCTCCTGTGCGCCAGATTGGTTATCTCCATTTATTCTCAGATTTCCCAAGAACACAGCATAATCTCGTGCAACCGAACCGTCCAATCATCCGGTCTGTACACGTCGTGTGTGTGTGTGTGTGTGTGTGTGTGTGTATCTGGGTCGCAGATGTTCAGTGCGCTCTGTCGGTGTTCGTGTCCTCCTTCCTGCTAAATGAGCATGACTCCAGGCAGCTCCGCTCCGCTCGCAGAGCGAGCCTTGGTCACGTGACCAGGGGAACGCGTTGGTCGACCAATCAGAAGGCGGCGCTGGACTCACCGCCAGCAGAGCTCAGGGTGCAGAGACCGGAGAGCTGTGTGCACTCTCTCTACTTCACGCACCAGCGTGTCAGCATGGTACAAACAAAAGAGGTGCACCAGATTGTTGCACACCAAAGTGCTAGAGTAGTAGAACAATTCCACCCTTGAAGACTGGGAGATTTATTTGACCATTCAGTGAATAAAGCATGATTTATATCTACATCCATCTATCAGTTTCATTTCGTCGGAAAAATCTGAAACACAGCCTAGTCCTGAGAATGTATGCACTTCCTGTGACACCTGCAATGTATATATCGAAGTAAGAGAAGTGAGGTTACATGCCAGAGCTTCACCCTGTCCTGAATGGAGTAGAACCTCCTGGTTAAGCCTGTAAGGCTTCAAAAGTGTGCTCAAGAGCGCCCTCCATGCGTCCTTACTATGCCCTCTAATGTTGTTAAGAGTGAGGACAAAGCACATCAGGTGGATTTGTACAGATCATTTAACTCCATAAAGAAATAACGTGCATGGAGTTTGATGTTATCAAACGCAGAGACACTCAGAATAGAATAATTTTACCAAAATATGTATATAACAAGGGTGGCACGGTGGCGTAGTGATTAGCACATCTGCCTCACAGCAAGAAGGCCTGGGTTCGATTTCCTTCCTCGAGCGTTTCTGTGTGGAGTGTGCATGTTCTCCCTGTGCTTGCATGGGTTTCCTCTGGGTACTCTGGTTTCCTCCCACAGTCCAAAAACATGTGCAGGCTAACTGGCTGTTCCAAATCGCCCCTAGGTGTGAGAGAGTGTGAATGGTTGTTTGAGTGTTGGCCCTGCAATGGTTGGCTGAGATGGGCGTCAGCCTCCCCGTGGCCCTAATTAGGATTAAATGACTTAGAAAATGAATAAATTATAATGTATATAATAACGGATTATAACTATGAGGTGTGAGCATAAACATGTCTCAAAGAGGTGTATTTGTAAATGATTCCAGCTTAAGGATCACTAAGACTGACTGTGCAATGGGCATCATCGAAATCTTCTGTGGATTACATTCATTCAATCATTTTCTAACCCGCTTAATCCTAATTAGAGTCATGGGGAGGCTGGCGCCCATTGCAGTCGACTCTGGGCGAAGGCGGGGTACACCCTGAACAGCTCACCAGACCATTGCAGGGCGAACACACATACAGGCATTCACACTCACTCTCTATTACACCTAGGGATAACACTCACTCTCTATTACACCTGCTTGTCTGAGAGGTTACAAATGCTCTTTTTCTTTCTTTCTTTCTTTCTTTCTTTCTTTCTTTCTTTCTTTCTTGTTTTCTTTCTTTCTTTCTTTCTTTCTTTCTGTGGGCAGACATATCTCCAGATATACAGTAATATAAGATATGGTTTTCCTTCGGTTTTACTAAAATACACTGTCTGAGGTGTCTATCACATTATTAATTACACTGACACATTACAGCTTTTATGATACATCTATTTCTCTTGTTATAATTCAAGTAAAGAGTAAAGGAGTACTTTCTCTGACCCTGATACACATACTGTATGTGCCAGAATCTGATACTCAGATTGTGCCTGCATTGGACAATTCAGAGAGACCTATATCCGATACAACAACAGGAAACCAATCCACTGGGCATGTACTGAACAGCTAAATGCCAAAGGAAAAGTGATGAAGAGAAGCTAAATGGTTTAGAAACATTTTAAATGTATCATGAATAATATTGTGATTATCTTAATTTTTGGAGCAAAACAGAGGTGGCCAGTCTTTAGAAAAATCATTAAAGATACTTTCACAACACTGTTAAAATGAAATACCCCACATTCAAATACACATAGTTTGTTCTGACTTATTATAGCTACTTGTTCTAGGAAGTAGTGTTGTGCATATTGATTTTGATCGGTAGGTCACATGACCATAACACATACTGTAAATAGACATGTGCTAGGAACTCAATACCGTATCTAAATTGCCTGAAAGTCATGTATCTCTGACAAAGGCTTTCAAACTTCATCTCTATCTAATTTTTTCTGTGCTTTAACTCAACAGATCTTTGGTTTCAGTGGGAGAGAATACAAAGGATAAGGGGTTCCTGGATTGTTTTAATACTGAAGAAATTGCACAAAACATCCTTTTTCACAGGATATAACAGTCTTTTCAAATTCAAATTCAAATATATTTGTCACATACAAAATCATACACAGCACAACATAGTGAAATGCTCATTATAACTGTCCTATATTTGAAGAAGAACAAAAAACTCACACAAAGATGTCCAGTGAGTGTGATTGTTGTGTGTGCAGAGTAGTGCAAGGTGTATAGGGAGTGCAATTTGTGTGTGCAACAATCAGCTGGAGGTAGAATGTAATGATCATGTGAAGAGTAGGTCTACAAAGTCCAGGTACTAGGTGTTCTGGTTGAGGGCCCGAATGGCCTGCGGGAAGAAGCTCCTCCTCATT
>JAQMYF010000007.1:15985192-15997342 GCA_030014195.1 Neosilurus mollespiculum
TTAGAGATCAGGCCCACCACCACAGTGTCGTCTGCAAACTTAATGATGTTGGTGGAGCTGGAAGTGGCCACACAGTCGTAGGTATACAGAGAGAACAGCAGGGGGCTCAGAACACAGCCCTGGGGGGCTCCAGTGGTGTGGGTAAGTGAGGGTGAGACATAGTTGCCCAACCGTACTGCCTGTGGTCTGTCTGTCAGGAAGTTGGAGATCCAGTGACACAGGGATGGTTTGTGGCCCAGGATCTCCTGGTGGTGATTTAGTGGTAAGTATGGAGGGAATTATGGTGTTAAATTGTAGTCAACAAACAGCATTTTGATATAATTCCCCTTTCTGCTGTCCAGATGACTCAGGGCTGCATGATGGAGGTGTGCGATGGCGTTCTCAGTAGATTGGTTGGGACGGTACGCAAACTGTAGCGGGTTCAGGGTGGCCGGTAGGGAAGAAGATATGAAGTCTCTAATTAGTCCTTCAAAGCACTTCATCACTACTGAGGTAAGGGCCACTGGGCGGAAGTCGTTCAGGCAGGTAGGCTGGGGTTTCTTGGGGAACAATTATAGACTGATCCAGGGAGAGGTTGAATATCACAGTTTAACAACATGTAACTTTAGGGACTATATGCAGAGTAATCTTTCAAGACATCTGGATCACAAAGTCCATAAGAATTACTGACATGGCAAATTTGGATAGGACTAAAATGCCAGAGATACTGCAGAAAAGATAATTACATTACCCTTTCTCATAAAGATATGCCACCCATGTTACAAACCAATTATGGCCCTATATCCACTATTCTGTTGTGCAACACTGGGATGACAATTTCATTACAGGGCCAACAAACTTTCATCCACCTTCAAACAACTCTCCCAACAGTAAAAATAAATAAATAAATAAACAGAATAAAATAAAAATCGGCCATTGGCCAAACGTATGACCAAAGTAATGCTGTACATGGGGCCAAAGTTTGGGTAAAGAATCAATTTTAATAGCCATCACACTTTCAGCTATGTTTTCAACACGAGCCCACACTTAGTTCGCTACCAACTATCTTTCCTTTTATTCAAAAAATTCATATAACAAAAAATATCTCAGACAGTCGTGGAAAATGGCCTTTCATTTGAAAATTCATATCATGCAAAACTTACAGCTGATAAAAAACCCCAGCCTTCTGCTGTGATATTGGATGCTTTTTTCACTATAATACTTTGCTATAGTAAATTCATGCTGAAGTGGAATCTCCTGAGTATTTAGCGGAGAGTACAAAGAGAACTGTTAAAGCTGTGGAAACCTTCACTGTTTAACACTGACCTTTGTGTAGTTATAATTTGATGATATATTTTAAATGCACAGTGTAGTGAGTGAGTGAGAAGACTTCTGCTGACACCTTTGTCAGCTGGGCCTGGAGTTTCAATGCTCTCTTTTAAACATTGTTAGAGCATGCTCGAGCTTGCCAAATCCGATTTCCATCTTGAAACGTGAATCATTCCTATGTAGGACAGTGAAACCATAAATACTCTCCTATATGTGATAGACAGTGAGGGGAATGCCGAGAAATTGTGGAGCTCAGTGGAGCTTAATTTAAGCTGCATTAGAGCCCAATAACATGGTCACATTTGAAATATATGTAGCTACTGTAGAACCTGTAAGAAAAAAAGAAAAAATATTTTTCGATATATGAAACTTTTATGAAATGTAGCAATGCTTTGGACTCATATACTGAGTGTATTTAAATTCATCCCACTTACTCACTCACTTACTTGCCAAACTGCTTAATCCTTCATAGGGTTGCAGGACTGGGCAGAGGCGGGGTACAACCTGAACAGCTTGCCAGAACATAGCAGGGCCAACACCCACACACAACCATTCACACTCACATCTAGTGCATGTCTTTGGACTGTGGGAGGAAACCGGAGTATCCAGAGGAAATCCAAGTAAGCAAAGGGAGAACATGATAACTCCACACAGATACCTCAAGCCTAGGACTCGAATCCAGGGACCTTCTTGCTGTGATGCAGATGTACTTACCACTACACCACGGTGCTAAGCATGTTAAATTTAGAAATTAGACACTACAACTGCAGTCATTTGTCACTGTCATTAAAGATGTATGATAATGCTCTAGGAATTAACAATCAATGTGATTTGTAAGCAATGAAGAAAAGTGGCAATGCACAGTTCTGACATATAGGATACATAAGTGCAAATTAATTTATTATAGCATGGGCCAGATACAACACCTAATTTCACTTTAATTCTCTTCAGAGGAATGAGCATACAGTGACATGTGGACTTCAGGATAAAATACCCAATTACCACACAAAATATGAAAGGCATGTAACAGACATATAACCAGAAGTGTCTGTAGTCAGCCACTCAAAATGTAGATGTTTATGTGCTATTAATATTCTAGACCTCATTCACTTGACCCTTATGCCATATGAAGGGGGAAATCTTAAAAAATGGATGGTTGAACAGTCTGACTCTGCAGCATTCACATACAAATCATAGATAGTTCTTCATTAATTGAATATAGGTGAAAACAAGAGTTTCCCATTAACTGAAAATTAAATCAGAGTTAAAAGAAGCATGCTAGAAAGATGAACAGTAGTGGCCAAAGAGCTATTAGAGCGCAGTCCATGGTATGAACAAACACAAATGCACCCATTATCAAATATCAAGCATATCCATTTCCTGCCATGTGTCATCTAGGCGGGAGTCCCCGCCACATTCCACACTTGATTTCACCATAAACATGTCCCACTGTTTCCCCCAAGAGGCATGTAAGAATGGTTGCCAGTTCCACTATCCCCCTCGGTATGTTTCGCACTAATCTGAAAGAGTTTTCAACAAACTTTCCTTTTACTTAAACATAACTGGTGCTCAAGAACATGCAATTTTAAAGAGCAACACGAGAACCAACCTAAATAAGCACAGCTAAGTTGTGGTTTAGTTATTAATCAATAAAAGTCTTTGATTCTACATAAGCCAGAGTCTACACAGTATTTAATTGCTGTTCACATACAGAACTGGTGTATATGTGACTATGGATTTTAAAATGGCATCAATGAAAGTCCTTCATAGAATGGATCCCTTATATATTGTGCAGAACAGGTGGTCCAATTCAAATTGTCCTTGTCATTTATTTACTGAGAATTCAGTTTCAGTTGTGTGTTATGTTTCTTAGATAGATGTGTAATCAAGGAAATAGACATCAACGTTTAAAAAAAAAAGGCTTTTCTCAACATAAGTCCAAGAAGTAGAGAAGCTTCTGTACTATTTTAGATTTGAGAGGGATAAACTGACTGCTTAAGAAAGTTTCTTTCCACAAAGAAAGGGTTCTTTACATATGCCATGGTTGTCACAACAAATTCACATTGGTTTACACTGCCTCTTACTTTACAAGGACACACATTTTAATTCAATCCTACACGCAGCCTCATCTAAGCACCACAGGTGTTTTCAAATTATATGCAAGAAGCTGTATCCCCACTGATGGCCAGAGGCATCAGGACCCAGCTGTATTACAGCAGTTGGCTCTTATGTGCCATTATTAACATTTGAGACATGTTCAACTTCCTTGTGCACATAGTGATGCTCGGCCTCAGTCTGGGCTTAGAAAAAACTTTTAAACACTAAGGACTCCACACAATTAACTGGCATAAAAATAGTTCCTCTGAGCATGCTAACCAGCCTGTCCTCCCAATGTGCTGCAAACATTATTATGCTTGTCAAATTCAGTCAGGTTGCTCTGTGTGGTACTTGCTCCTGTTGAGGATGCTAAGATTGATAACGGTAATTTTCAGAAGTTGGCTATCAGGTTATAGCTGAAGCCCTTTTGCCATTAACCAACCAGATGCAATTATGGGGCACAAGCAATTAATTAATGGAGATGCAGGCTTTTCTAACCAAAGGGGTCTATTTGGAAAGCATTCCTCCATTGGAGCAATGACTCCGTTATATGTTGGGAAGCGTGTGTGCAGGGTCAATGGACATGTGACCTACTGACATAAAATTAGAACACATCAACCAATCCATCCATTAAAATCAATCCATCTGGCCTCTTGGGTTATTTAGTAGGTCTGAGACATTGCCATGTATTTCACAGAAAACATTATAATGGTCAGCTAGAAAAAGCAAGCAAGCAAGCATGCAAACAAACAAACAAACAAACAGGCGGCACTGGCCCATGACTAGCCCCAATGAATACTGTAAGGTTTATCACCTCTAATACTACCTCTTCCCAAGCTGAACAGAATTTATTCATAAGATCACAACATATCCTACTTATGGCCTCTAGATGGCCAGCAAGAACTTCGTTTTCTTACTGTTTTGCACTGGTTGTGCTGCCCTGCAGACTTCATCCTTAATAAGATTTGCTGTCCCAAAGGGATGGAGAGGTTTACACCTCTACATGAAACAACGTCTCAGGACTGTAATTCAGTTCAGGAATGTGCCTGCTATCTCAGTACAACACAGCCACCTGGAGGCATCTCTGTCCTTCATCCACCACTTTTCCTTAGTAGCCTGGCATGAGATCTACTTGAGGTGGAGTCCTGTGAAGCTCCTGCAATGACCAGGATGGAAATGATTATTTCTGAAAACAAGCTTTTTGCTAACAATTGGCATGCATTGGTGATTGAGTTTGGGATTTGTGCTCAATATTATATGATCAGTTGATTTGCTCCTTGAAGACCTTTTTACTGTGGATGTCACATCATCATAGCCTTTATGCTATGGATCTTTACAAGGAGTGTGTCCTCTTAATGGATATAGAGACATGCTGCTACAAGAAGTTCCTGCTGCAAATCCTGAAAAAGTTGATGGAATGACACCTGAATTTGTTGGAAATACAGTATAACGTATAAATGTATGTCTTTACTTGAGGGCGGCACAGTGGCGCAGTGGTTAGCATGTCTGCCTCAAAGCAAGAAGGCCTGGGATCGATTCCTGGGCTCATGCGTTTCTGTGTTGAGTTTGCTTGTTCTCCCCATGCTTGCGTGGGTTTCCTTCAGGTACTCCGGTTTCCTCCCACAGTCCAAAAGCATGCACAGTATGCTAATTGGCTGTTCCAAATCACCCCTAGGTGTGAGTGTTGGCCCTGCAAAGGTCTGGCGAGCTGTCCAGGGTGTACCCCGCCCTTGCCCAGAGTCGACTGAGATTAGCGCCAACCTCCCTGCCACCTTAATTAAGATTAAGTGGTTTACAAAATGAATGAAGAGAGATTGGACTTTACTTGACCTCTGCTTGCATATCATGCTGTCTGGGGTTAACACATAGAACCACACTAACTATATGTAACAAAATAAATAAAAGTATTAAAGTAAATACTCAGTATATTTTGGTTTCTGTTCCTTGATATGGGCAGCATGGTGGCATAGTGGTTAGCACATCTGCCTCACAGCTAGAAGGTCCTGGGTTCAATTCCTCGGCTTACACAAAATTCTTTGTGGAGTTTGCATGTTCTCCCTGAGCTAGTGTTGGTTTCCTCTGGGTACTCTGGTTTCCTCCCACAGTCCAAAGACTAATTGGCTAATTGCCCCTAGTTGTTACTCTAAATGTTTGTTTGTGTGTTGGCCCTGTGATGGACTTGCGAGCTGTTGTACAGCATCCTTTGCTCAGTGTCAGCTGAAATATACTCCAGCCTCCCTGTGACCCTAGTAGAATTAAGCGGCTAAGCACATGAATGAATGAATGAATCAATGTTCCTTGATATGCACTTGTTTGGGTAAATAAATTCAGTGTTAATAAAACCCACAATATTTTTAGGAATTCTAGTGAAAGTGATTTTATTGAAATGAGGCCATGAATAAAAGCATAATAACAGAGAAATTAATACAGTGTAGATATTTTGTCTCAGACTGTGTATTATGATCCCTACATATGAAGAATGTTGTGTCTCGACCTTTGCCTTGTGTCTGTCACTACACACCAGTGCTGATATCTCCACGGCTGCTAAACTCACAGCTGGTCTTCTCACATTTTGCCTGGTGTCTGGGTCATATCAAGAAACCAATCAACAGAAACCCAAGCCTAATACTTCACTGGCTGTAAATTATGTGTACACGTACAGGCTGACCCCCCATCCACCACCACACACACACACACACACAGAGTACATTACTACTAATGCTAGCCTTCACTTCCCCCATGCATGCAGCTTGAATAATGGATGATCAGACCTAACATTAGCACTGAAAGCCACAATCATTTCATTTCTGCTGAACATAACTTATTCTAACTAAGCAATGTTCATTCACTACTTGTTCTGTTGCCGTGTGTATGTGTGTGTGTGTGTGTGTGTGTGTGTGTGTGTTGTCCAGTGCTTAGTACCATAAAAAGAATTAAAAATGGGGAATATTTTGAACTATGCAGCACAATGGCATAGTGGTTAGCACGTCCGTCTTTTAGCAAGAAGGTCCTGGGTTTGTATCCTGGGCTCAGCTGTTTCTATATGGAGTTTGCATGTTCTCCTTGTGCTTGTGTGGGCTTCCTCCAGGAACTCTGGTTTCTTTCCACAGTCCTAGAACATACTCATTAGGCTAATTAGCTGTTCCGAATTGCCCCTAGATGTCAGGGTGAATATGAAGAGTTGTGTGTGTGTTGGCCCTGTGAAGGACTGAAAAGCTGTTCAGGGTGTTCACCCAGAGTCGGCTGCGATAAATAGGCCTCACATGGGGATGGTTCTGATTCAGCAGGGTTATAAACTGTGTTGGACCTGCAATGACATCATGTTGACACCTTAACAGTGTTTGCTTCCCTCAAACTTAGAAGGATTAAGCAGTTCGGCAAATGAATGAATGAATAATCTTTATCAACCTAAGCAAGTACTAGCATTCTCTTCATCATAAATTCTTTATAGAGCTCTTTGAATTATGAAGGGAGAAATACATCAAAAAGTAAATCTTGATTCTATCCTTGGAACAATGGGTTTGAGGTAGTATAGTTGGATGGAACACATATTCACACCTGGGGCAATTTAAAGTTCCCAAGGCACCTGCCAGCATGTTTTTGGGAGGAAGTTCATTGAGGCGTAAGGGCCTTGGATCTGTGGGGCAACACTACTCAAAGAAATACTTCCCCCCCCCCAGTTAAATATGATGAAAGATGACTATCTATGTATTCATTTCTGATTCAGTGAACACTTCAGGTTAAGAATCAAAAGCTCAATCTCTTTAAATGAAGAGATACTCCGATGCTCCGTTTAATGAAAGCAGATCCATTCTTTGTGTGAACTGTTAAATAAAGCAGCACACAGACACTTCATAAGCCCGTGGAGTCCCAAGGCTTAAGCTGCAGCCTCTGCAGGCTGTTCTTTCACTACATGAATGTTCTGTACAAAAGTCCACATGGGGTCCTCTCCACTGAAACCCCGCCATTTTCAATAATTAATGCACTTTTATTAGCCTGCCTCAGAAAGTTTTTCCAGCTGCATTAGGTATTCTTTGATAAGGCAGCCCATGGTTGTCTACAATTATTAATACCAGTCATGCTTGGTCTATAGACTCTTCTCACTCACCTCCCACCTGCACAAGAGTAATGCAGACTGGGAAGCAGTAAAGGTGAGTGTTCACTCACTCACTCATTCATTTGATGAACTGCTTTATCCTGTTAGGGTTGCAGGGAGGCTGGAGCCTATCTCAGCTGACACTGGGCGAAGGAAGGTACCATCCTATCCACACTTGCCAGAGTATCACATGGCCAAAACACACACAACCATTCATACCCACATACACACCTAGGGGCAACTTGGAACAGCCAAATGTGCATGTTTTTGGGCTGTGGAAGGATACCGGAATACCCAAAGGAAACCCACACAAGCACGGGAAGAATATACATACTACACACAGAAATATCTGAGCCCAGAACTCTAACCCAGGTCCTTCTTGCTGTGAGGTGGATGTGTTAACCACTTAACCACCATGCCGCCGGAGGTAATTAATTATTTTTTGCAGCACTCAATGTCACTTTCACAGCATTATGTAAATGTACTTACTAATCAATCCTGATAGTATGACAAGACTGTAAATATACTCCCATATAACCTCATTAGGACAACAAGCCTCCAATCTTCCAGGTCACACACTGTATGGCAGCAGCATATAATCCTCCATTAAACAATTTAGGAGGCCAATTTTGCCTTTATAACTGGCTTACTGACTTCAGTTGGCTCAAGCATTTTATAATGGGATAGCTTCAAATCAGCTAACAAACAGCTTAAATGTTCTAGCCAGTTTTGCACAAAAGTCAGGGCTCATTGCAAGTGATCCTTTGTGATGGAATATGGCCACTCAGCTGACCCAGGAAAAGGAAGTATTTGGGTCACACAGCCCATTAGGATTAGTGATTGTGCCTACTGTGTTCCTCAGAAGACTTAACCAGTGAAAGGGGAAATAAAAGAACTCTGGGGCTACTAAGCTGCCCATGCTCAGTCACATCAGATCACATGGTCAGGATTGTCATACAGCAGGACCCCTCAAAGCGGGTTAAACGATTAACGTGGCTGCAATCAGAGCATAAAAAGATGAGTCCAGATGCACTAGTTCAGTGAACAGCTCCCTCAACTAATATCTCTCACATAAAACCTGTACTCAACTTGGTGCTCAGGGAGTAAAAATGAAATTTTTCTATCAGGGTTCTGATCCACTGCATCAGTAATCTAATTCACACACAATGAAAACTCAAACATTGTGCAAGGCAATGCTCAGAGCTATTATACAGAACAATAAAAGAATAAAAGTGCACATGTGGAAGAGGGTCTGGCACTCAGCGCTGCTTAGAATAGTTAAGACTCTTCAGGGAGCTCTGAAGTAGCCAATGTACTCATCCTTTCCAATCAGAACAAGCTAAAATTGAGCTGAAAAATAATTAGGCATGATAATACTGTTCCGGTGAAAGAATATGGCCATGCATTCAGTGTTAAATATAGCTCAGAATATGCACAATATATCACTCTTCTTCACACTCATCTACTTTGTAGGCACCGTATAGACATAACCTGAGGAAACAGGTCTGGTGTATACTGGTTCTTTCATTAATAAGACCTTATTCTGCCTTTGGAAATCTAATATATTCACTGCAAATCTGATTATTATTACTTGTTGGGTGTCAAACAAAATAAGAACTTTACAAATGTCTGAACCATGTAGTCAAACATTGTGGTCTAAAAATATCTGCTCCACTCTTACTAACCTGTTCTGGACAAATGAGCACTTAATATGTGTGTGTGTGTGTGTGTGTGTGTGTGTGTGTGTGTGTGTGCATGTGTGTGCAATCACATGCTCACATGAACATTATACTTTTTAAGTACGAGCGTTTGCCTCCAACAGGGACAAAAAGGCACAAAGCCACCTTCACCAGTGAATTATTTAGTAAGCCTGGGATGTGGAGATAAGCTTAAACTATCTAATGAGTTATAGAGGGTTGCTAGGACACATGCGCACACAAATTCAAGTAAGCTGCACTATCTAATTTTTGTGGTTACAACTATGATAAATGATGAGGTGACAGAGGCCATCCCATGTAAAGGATGAATGAAGACAAAGAACACATTTATTCTCCTTCCATATTTATTTAACAAGCATTTACATCCAAGTAAAAGAGAAGTAATCTAATTATTTGCAGGATTTGGTTCACCAGCTATCACACCCACTGCAAAAATAAGCAGCTGTGGGATGAAATTTATTATCAGTGAGATTATTGCTCCCTCTTGTGGCTAATAACTAAAAACAGCCGAATCTTCCCAGACTGATTCGACCCATTTTATAAATATTCACTTTCACTTATTTGCCAAACAGCTTAATGATATTCTGTTCACTAGGAGACTGGAGCACATCTCAGCCAACACTGGGCAAAGGCGGGGTTCACCCTGAACAGCTCACCAGACCATTACAGGGCCAACACAAACAAGCATTCACATTCACAGACACACCCAAGGGCAATTTGGAAAAGCAAATAAGCCTAATGTGCATGGCTTTGGACTGTGGGAGAAAACTGGAGTACCCAGAAGAAACCCATGTAAGCACAGGGAGAACAAGCAAACTCCACACAGAAACACCCTTTCTGAACCTTTCACAGCAATGCGATGATTTATTTTTGTACTATTACGTGAATTAATTGTTGTCACTTTTTCTGCATTTAAAGATAATCCTGAATGAGCAATGATATTCTCTCATGGAACTTAAACAGTACCTTAAATCACTCACATTTAGCAATCTGAAGAGACTCCACAAGGGGGAGCTATTAACACCCAAATTACCTTTGTGTGTTTCTGAGGAACAAGTCTGGAGTGAGTCCTCATCATGTCGAAGGTCATGAATGCATGAATGTTCAGTTCAACCAACCTGATATTCAACCCAAACATTTTCATGTAAACTCAAGGTCGGCAGTGCAGCTAACTGGGTTATCAAAGGCCACGTCTCTCTATGTCTGTGGTGAGAGGCATGTAAAATAACCATTGCTGTCATTCATAAAGAGTAGGCCATTGGGATGCCTACAGCATGTTTCTGCCCTGCAATGGCCTGGTGAGCTGTCCAGCGTGTACTCTGCCCTCGCCCAGAGTTGGCTGAGATGGGCACCAGCCTCCCCGCGACCCTATTTAAGATTAAGCGGTTCAGAAATTGAACGATGAACATTTTCATGTAACCATGCAACATGGTTCACATAAGTGACACGGAGGATCCTTGTTAGCTGCATGCAATAAGTGCTTAATCTGTGCTTAAGATGTATTGCAGTGTGCTAAAACACACATCTAATATTAAATTTACATGTTAGATTTAGCACTTAGCAAAGACGACAAGACTTCAGTATTAAGTTTACATTTTGGTATTCATCTAATTATTTGCAGTTACAACTACATTTAGGACAGTGATGGTACAGCGGTTAAAGCTCTGGGTTGGTGATCAGGGCAGTGGTTCAAGCCCCAGTACCAATACTACAACTGTCGGGGCCATAAGCAAGGCCCTTAACCATCAGGTGTATAAATGAAACAAAAATGTAAGTTGCTCCAGATAAGCATGACTGCCAAATGCTGTAAAAACATACATTTTAAGGTAACAGCACCAACAGTGTTAGGAAGAAAAATACACAAAATGGTACGAAGGTGTGGCTGATTATCAGTGGCAGTTAAGAATTTTAGACTAAGCACACAATGTAAATGTTTATTTATTTATGCATTTATTTATTTATTCTTTTTAAATGGTTAGTGTGATGAAATCATTACTACATGTCTATTTGCTACAGTGGGGTAAGGTACCTAAAAAAGTAAACTTAAAAAAAAAAAGTAGCATATTAGTGAGAAAAAACATCACATATACATACACAAACCTTTTTGACTTCAAAAGAAATACACATTCCTTTATAAGAAAGCTGTAATGATGACATTTCTTTTGTCTGTGCCTTTTAAATTGGCCTTTTATTCTCACCACCCACACAACTATTCACAGATACACAAAAAGAGACAGACAAGCATGCATGCACCCACGCATATACACACATTGTGTTTGTGAATTCTCACATAAAAGTGCCTTTCACACATGCGCTTTTATGTGGAAATTGAAAAGTACATATTTGGAAAGGAGTTATGTGTGAACACAAGCCTGAGTTTAATTCTTGAGAAGATTGATGCAACAATTGACTGGGACAAGTCCTAGCCCAATTCCTGGAAAATGGTCAAGAAGGCTCATGTGTGAGTAGAATGATGTTTTGATGATTATTTATCCTATACACTAGCAACCTCTGAGCCAGCTGATTTAAAACCCAATTTTGTCCGGTGGTAGGGTAGTAGATTACTGATCCCAAGGTCAGGGGTTCAAGCCCCACTATCAGCGGAATGTCACTACTGTCACCCCAGTGCAGCTAACTTGGTTATTAAAGGCCGACCATGTCTCTCACTGTCTGTGGTGAGAGGCATAAAAAAAAAAAAAACATAAACTGTATATATACATTAGACAGAGGCAAGTGAAACAGACACATCACACTTACAGTTTGTTTTTCTTCTCCATGGTAGCTAAGTTTCCATATTTAATCCCTTTTTTTCTTTGCACTACCCAAAAAGATCCACCTGAATGGTAAGAACCTATAAATGCTTAAAACTTTAAGTCGTTATAACCCCTGTTTATTTAAAAAATAAATAAATAAATAAATAAATAAATATAT